>PVIY010033494.1:0-27997 GCA_004026745.1 Myrmecophaga tridactyla
CCACCTGAGCATTTGTGGATGAACTAGCTCGCGCCCCCATGCAAACCAGCCAAGACCCTGGCAGTTTCCTGTGGCCACTGCCTGCCTCCCTCAACTTCCCCGGGGGCGGCGAGGGGCTTGGGACCCTGAGGCCAGAGCCACTCAGGCCTGGGGGTGGGAAGAAAATGCGACTATTCTTAGATCCTTCCTCTTCCTGAGGGGGTCCAGGCAACGCATTCTAGAGGAAGGAGCATTCAACCCCCACAAATGCTTCCACTCCAGGAGCAGTCCAAGGGTCACCAGGAACAAAAACAGCTCTTCCCCAGAAAGGTCGGGCTGGGAAAGTAGGGGGAGAACACCGAAGGTCATAGGCCAAGGGGGAACCCTCCAGCTGCCCAGCGGGAAAAGCCCCTGGGGGGAGGGGAGTGGGTGCAGAAGGAGGCGTCAGCATCTCACCCTGGGAACGACAGGCATTTGGGCCAGACGATTCTTTGGGGTGGGGGGTGGGGGGGAACTACCCTGTCCATTGTAGGACATTTAGCAGCATCTCTGGCTTCTCCTGTCACCCCAGTGGTGGCAAAACAAATATCTGTCCAGGCATTTCCCTGGGGCGGGGCGGGGGTGGGAGGGTGAGAATATCAGCCTTGGGTGAGAATCATGGCCTTGGGTTCCATTACTGTAATTAAAGGCCCATAAATCACATCTTGGTCTGGTATCTAAGGAGCCTACATTTTGTTTTGTTTTGTTTTGTGTGTTTTATTTTACATGTGAGGAACCAATATTATTATAATTATAGCATTAACTATAGTCCACAGTCTGCATTTGGGTTCACTCTCTGTTTCGTACCATTCTATGTTGTTTTCATTTTTAGTTTTTATGGTGGAGGCACATATTCGACATAAAATGTCCCATTTTAGCCGCTTGCAGGTGTATAGTTCAGTGGTGTTAATTGCATTCACGGTGTTGAACACCCCCATCCCGCCCACCAGCCCACCATCCATTACCCAGACTTTTCCATCACCCCAAAACAGAAACCCTGTACCAGTTATAGGGAACTTGCTGTGTTTGATGTGCTCTATCCTCTTGGCTGTCCCCACCCCCCCCCCCAGCTCACCCCACCCCTGTCTTCCAGAACTGAGCCCATACAACACTCCAACAATCATTCCCCGGGCCCCTGTCTTACAAGTTTGACCCATGGGTATTGCAGTAAGCAAAATAATGCACTCCCCCCTCCAAGGCGCTCGTGCCCTGATCCCCAAAACTTGTAACTCTTACTGTATGTGGCAAATGAGCCTTTGCAAATGGGATTAAATTAAAGGCTCATGCTGTGATCCCCAAAACCTGTAACTCTTTCTGCATGTGGCAAATGAGGCTTTGCAGATGGGATTAAATTAAAGGCCATGAGCTGGGGAGATGATCCGGTGACCCCAAAGGAATCAAAAGTCCTTATAAGAAAGAGGCAGAAGAGTCAGAGTCAAAGAAGGAGAGATGACAGTGGAAGAACAGATCAGAGAGCAGAAGATGCTGGGCTGCTGGCTTTGGAGATGCAAAAGACCATGAGACAAGAAATGCAGGCAGCCTCCAGAAGCTGGAAAAGGCAAAGAAACATGGATTTTAGGTCTTCTGGCCTCTAGAACCACAAGGTACCACATTTGTGTTGATTCAAGCCACTGCATTTGTGGTGATTTGTTATAGTAGCCGTGGGAGACTCCTACAGGTGTCTCCTCCGAAGCCTGAGTCAGTGAGGGCCGCGCACAGGAAGGCTGCTGTCTGCTTCTCTTGCACGAGCTACCTCTGCATTGTGCATCTCCCGAAGAACTCGATCTGCAAAGCTTGGTGAGTCAGGAGTTGGTGGACCAGATTTTCCCAGGCTTAATAGCACAGAGATCCTTGTCAGGGAGACGGAGAAGCAAACAGAATGAACACATTCTTTCCCCAAATTAAAGCAAAAGCACGCAAGTAAAGATCAGAAAGCCCTAGTCTACGCTTCCCATAGCGCACTGTGAAAGACTTGCCACATTCCTCCAATACGTCCTGAGCCAATTGTTCTGTTGCCCTGTAGTAGTGCATGCTTTTGATTTATTTATTTATTTTTCTTTTGCATGGGCAGGCACCGGGAATTGAACCCAGGTGTCCAGCATGGCAGGTGAGAACTCTGCCTGCTGAGCCACTGTGGCCCACCCCATGCCTTTGATTTTTATGATCGGAGTTAGTGGAGAAACGTATTTTAAGTTAACAGGAGTTCAGCCTGTTAACCATTTGGCTGTTACAGCCAAATGGCCCACGTAGTCTATGAAACACCTCTAGTCCTTCCATCAGCTGCTGAAATACAAAGAGAGGGTTAGTGTCACCTCAGCCCTGCCAGCTCCTGCCAGGCCTTGGCCTGATTCCAGAGAAGGAGACGAGGTCAGAACTTCGAGTGTACACGCTTGTCTCAAAGGTAACAGAATCGAGATGGGCTGGAAAGACACAAAGGAGGCAAGAGAAAGAATTGGTTGGGGAGCCTGAGGGTGAGGGAGCAGCCCTTGAATTTAAATTGGGAACCAGATGCGCAAGGTTCAGGAGCAAGAGGTGAGAGGTGGGGACACTGGGATTCTCTATGATGGGGGGAGGCTCCCTTGGGGTCCTTGAGGGAGGCCTGCAGGGGCTCTTTTCGGGTGTGTGGTGGAGGCCTGCCAGCAAAAGAGAAGATAGAAGTACATCTGTTCCATGATGCCAGACAGCCATGAAGCAGAGGCAGATGCTAGATAGGATTTCAGGGCCAGACAGGCAGAGACAAGGCAGGGCAGGCTGAAGGGCCAGTACACAGCCCAGGCCATCAGCTCAGCAGGAGCTCAGAAGCCAAAAAAAAAAAGAATTTCAGGCAGAGGGTCCTGCTTGGGCAAAGGCTAGGAGAAAAGTAAACGGAGACAGGAGTCCTGGGGGAGCAACAGCTCTAGTGGGAGGAAAGAGAAACCACGGTGAGAGTGACTCCGCCCTCCCTCCCTGGCATCCTCTCCAGCATGCCCCCCACCCCCTCAGGCCTGGGTGGGCACCCTGCAGATCCCCACTGTACCGGTTTGCTAGCTGCCAGAATGCAATACACCAGAGACAGATTGGCTTTTAATAAAAGGGGATTTATTTTATTAGTTCTTCAGAGGAAAGGCAGCTAACTTTCAACTGAGGTTCTTTCTTACGTGGGAAGGCTTAGGGTGATGTCTGCTGACCTTCTCTCCAGGCCCCTGGGTTCCAACAACTTTCCCCAGGGTGATTCCTTTATGCATCTCCAAAGGCCTGGGCTGGGCTGCGAGTGCTGAGATGAGGTATGCTAAGTTGCTTGGGCTGTGTTACGTTGAGTCTCTCATTTAAGCACCAGCCAATTAAGTCAAGCATCATTCATTGCAGCAGGCACTCCTCCTAGCCAACTGCAGGTGTAATCAGCAACAGATGAGGTTCACGTACCATTGGCTCATGTCCACAGCAACAGAACTAGGAGCCTTCACCTGGTCAAGTTGACACCTGAACCTAACTACCAAACCCGCCCATGCACTGAGAATGACCAGGAGATGGGGGTTGTGGCATACAAGTAAGAAGAGGGACAGACAGAGGCCCTCTGTCCTCCCTAAGCCTGGAGGCATGATAGCATCTTGGGGTCCTTGTCCACTGTACTACCAGGGCCCCTCACTGAAAAGGGGTGGCACAACATAGCGGATGAGATTTGTGCCAGTGCATGGTATGCTCAGAAGTGGTTGAGATGGGAAGGTGTAAGTTGTGTATGTATGTTCCTACAGATAAGAAAAAAAGCACCTAAAGAGTCAATGACAGGGCGGCTGCCGTGGCTCAGCAGGCAGAGCTCCGACCTGCCGTGCTGGAGGTCTGGAGTTCGATCCCTGGTGCCTCCTGCCCATATGCAAATTAAAAAAAAAAGAGTCAATGACAGTTAAATGCAATGCATGATCCTGGGCTGGATCTAACAATGGAGAAGCAAATGGACAAAGGGACATATGAAAAAACTGGAACAGACCGTAGTAAGCTTTATATCAAAGTTATATATTTTTTTCTTGAACTTCATAACTGCCCTTAAGGTGGTTACATAAGTGAATAGCCTTGTTCTTAGGAAATGGACATAGTAGTATGAAGTGTTCAGGTAGCACGATGACTACAACACACTCTCAAATGTTTAGACAATAGATGCAGAGATAGACAGGTACATAGATAGCTATAGAGGGAATGATAGGACAAATGTGGCAAAATACTAAAAGTTGATGGATCCGGGCGGGGGTTACGTTGGAGTTCTCTGTATGGCTTTGCATTATTATTGCAACCATCCTGTAAGTTTAAAATTATTTCAAAATAAAAAGTTTAATAAAATCCAAAAAGCAGGTAGCAGCAGGAAGCTCGCCTGAGTCACCACAGGGCTGAGGAATCACCCCAAACTCCATCAGAGAGGGGGAACCTTCCTCTGGGGTGGCCCCTGGGGTCCCATCGGCCACCTTATCTGGCCTGGGCTGCCAGGAGGCCTCTCCAGGAGACTACCTGCCCTAGCCCTGCCCCCTTCCCGTCCTTCTTCCACAGGATCTCCAGCCTCTGGAGAGTTCAGACACAGGCCCAGCCACAAGCCTCCCCTAGCGAGAACTTCAGCAGCTCCCCAGAGCCGTGGCAACCCGCCCCATCTCCTCGCTGTCTGCGGCCTGCACCTCCTGCCCCATGGGTTGCTCTTGAAAGGTCCCTTTGGCTCAGGCTCATCCTTGAGGACTTGATTCAGATTCAGGACCCCCCTCGAGACCTGAAGATAAGCCCTCCACTTCCCCACATATAGCCCCCCCTAAACCTCCCCCCCCCCACTGGCCATGAGCGCCCCTGCCCTGGGGAGTGGGTTGGCTGCTCTCTGCCCTTCTGCCCCCAGCCCCCCAGCATACCACTCGACACTGGTTCATACCGAATGAAGGAGGCAAATCCGAGTTTGGATTCTGGGTCTCTGAGCCCCTGCTTATGGTTGTCAAGTGGGGACAAATGCTAATTTTCTAGCCATCCTGTCCCCTCAAGCCACTCTCTTTAAAGGCCCACCAACCCTAGCTCTCCCTGTCACACCAGGCCCCCTAACGGTGACCAGAATCTCTCTGTGTCTTGCTTTGTTACTTGCTGTCTGTTTTGCCTGCTCCGCCACTAGGCTGGAGGCACTGAGACTGCATCTGTCTGTGCCCACAGCTTGCCCCCAGCCCCCAGCCCCCAGCCCAGGGCCTGGCACTCACTAAGTGTTTGCTGAATTAATGAGGTAGCAAAAGGCCCCAAACCTCTGTTGGATGAGGAGTCAGTGACATCGCTGTCATCTTGGACGGCAGGACACATCTGTTTGCCCACCGCCATTACCCCAGAACGCAGCACATGACCTGTATGTAAAAGATGCTCCCAACTCTGGGTGGAAGGGGCGAATGGAGCCCAGCAGCTTAGAGGAAGGAATTGCAATCCTCGGGGACACTGACCTTAGGGTCTGACACCCTGCTTTCCCCTGCCACTCTCACTCCAGCCCCAGGCCAGCATCAGGAACTCACTGTTCCTTGCTCAGGACCCAGTCCAGCCCCGCCCAGCAGCAGCAACAGAAGCCCAAGGACAGGCTGAGGCCACCTCCCATCCCTCCTCCACCCAGCTCTCCAAAGAGATATTGCTGGGATCTCAAACCCATCTGGAGGGTCACAGCAGTCCCCACTCAGGCCATTGTTGCACTGCTCCCTGCAGCGGCCTCCCATCAGCCTGGGGAGGGAGGCAGCAAAAGGGGCTACACAGGAGCAGCCCATAAGCCGAGTCCCTGAGAGCCCTGGCCAGAGGCTTAGCAAAGCATCCTGGGAAACCCCCCCCCCCCTTTTCCTCCTCTTTTCTAGTTGCCTGGCAACCACTGTGCATCTGGGCCGGAACAAGAGGCAGCTGGACATGACAGGAGTTTAGGCCTGAGCAGCTGGAATCTGGCATGGCCACCATGAGACGCAAGATGCTGCTGCTCCGAGCCCACCCAAGCCTGAGTTGCCCCAGATCTGTAAGCATCAGTTCAGGGGAGCTGACCACAGAAGACCCCCAACTATGTCAGCCTGCAGCACTCCCTGGGGGCCTTTTTCCCATCAGGATACCATTCCCCCTTGCTTCACAGTATTTAAAAAATAAAAGTCAGGTTTTCCTAACCAAATAAATAAATGACTGCTTCCCTGACCCTCTGTCTCTTCATCTGTGGTATGGGCCAACACTGCACCTGGCAGGGTCCTTGTACAGAGATAAATGACTGCACCCTTGGGAGGAGTTCACTCCAAAGGGAGCATTTCCTGTTTCCCCTCAGCCCCAGGGCCTGCCCCCTTGCTCACCACGCTTTCTGGATGCTCCCACTGGATCGAACTCTCCTGCATCCAGAGCTAAGCACCTACAGCTGAGCTCCCGCTGCAATCACAGTCAAGTGTAAGCAGTCCCTGGACTGCATCTGGGCACGGGGGAGGCTTCCAGAAGGAAGGTCTGGCCTGCAGGCTCTGGGCTGTACTCAGTCCCTGAGCCTGAATAAGCTACTAGCTGGAGAATCTCCTTCCCCTCTCCATCTCCCCAGAATATCAGACAAATGACTAGGAGGGGGGAGGGGGCGGAAAGGGGGATTTGCATCTCCCATTCAAGGTCATCTTGCAGATGCAGATGCAGAGACGGTCCCCAGCTGGTAGTCGTTTAACCTGAAAACATCCAGAGCTGTAAGAATGGACAAGGCCTCAGCTTCCCCCAGTTTGGCCCAGACCAAAAATATCTGGCCCTCCTATTCAAGTCGCGGAGTCGCCAACCGGGTCCCAGGACGCACACACAACGCTGTGGCATCCAGAGAGCCCTTCTCCCAGGTCGATCCCTACGTCCTCGTCCCTCGAGAGCCCCCCTCGCTCAGGCCCCTTCCTCCCCGTTAAGGCTGCAGGTGGGACCTGAGGGGTGGGTGGTTAATCCCAAGTCTGGTTAAGGCCAAGTCTTGGCCGCTGCTCGCTGGCGGGACAGGCAGAGGTCAATGGGCCGCAGCGGGAAGGCTGGCCCGGCCCGCTACGCCGCGTCCCCACGCCTGCAGCCACGCGGACCCGCGTCCCGGCCAACCTCGAGCAATGCACTGGAGCAGAGCGCGCTGGGCCCGGGACGGCCCCGGCCACAGTTAGAACGCAGCTGGGCGCCCCCGCCAGCGGAGCGACTTAGAGACGCAGGAGGGGCGGGGCGGGGCTCGTAAGCTCCTCCCCCGACTCTAAATCCCGCCCACAGGGCTGTGCCCTACAATCCCGGACCCCGCCCCCGCTCATAAGCCCCGCCCCTCCATCTTCAGGTGCCGGCTCACCTGTTCCAGGTGGGTCACCCCGACCCAACTAGAGGAAACGCCTTTATTTATATATATTTAAACTTTGTATTGCAATAACCGATATAGGGCACATTTCCCATTTCAACCATATTCTGGTGTGCAACTCAATAGTATTAGTTATATTTCCAATATCGTGTTGCCATCACAATATTACATCTATTACCCCTTCTGGATGCGTTTTGCTTTGCTTGCTGCTGGCATGCTTACCTGCGGCTCCCTGCTTTGCTTCCCAAACCATATCTTTGTTGTTTCTTAATAACAGCTTTATTGAGCTGTAATCCACCTTCCATATAATTCACCCATTTAAAGTGGACCATTCCGTGGATTTTAGCGTTTGCACCGAGTTGCGCAAGCGTCAGTACTATCTATTTCGGAACATTTCTATCACCCCCAAAAGAAACCCTGAACTCCTTGTTCCATCTTATTCCACCCTCCCCCTTAGTCCCTAGCAACCACTAATTTACTTTCGGTCCCTACGGTTTTGCCTCTTCTGAAAACCAGGGCATTTCTGCGAAGCGATAAGTAAGCCCATTCCGTGGAAGGAGAGGACTGGGGTGAAGGTCCAGGCCCCCAGGAAAGGGCGGCTGGGAGTGGGGAGCAGGGCTGATGACACTTCTGGGCTCTAGGCAGCCTGTCACCTGGCGGTGAAGGCAGCGTCCTGTGCAGCAGGAGTGGGGATGGGAGAAGGGAGAAGATGGGGCCCTCGGGGAGACAGCAGGAGTGCCAGACAAGAGCCCTGGGTTGAGGTGGCGATGGCAGTGACAGGGCAGCCCGGTTGGGCTCAGGGCTGAGTCCATGCATCTGTTTCTATCCTCTTCATCAAGGACACCACACCCCTGTCTGTACCCCCATCCCTGAGTTGGTGAAGGGAGCCAGTTCTTTCTATCCTCTTCTGCCTTTGCTTCTGGTCATCTTGTCCCCAGCCACCCCAGCCACCTCCAGGTGTCATCAGGGAGAGAAGCAAGAAATAGAAACAGGGAGATGAGCCAAATGGACTGGAGGGAGAAGCATTCAGGGCCACAGAGTGGGTGGGGAAAAGGAGGGAGGGTACAGGGAGGGCAGGTGGCAACAGGGTGGGGTGTGGTCTATAAAGGCTGAAGCTTTGCCTGCTGGCCCAGCGCGCAGGAGACCTTGGCGGATACTCCGGCAGACAGGGCTGCAGGCACTGGCTCCAGGGGGGCCCGGCAGGCTTTGGTGAGTCCCTCCCCTGACCATAGCTGAGACCAGCAGCGGGATTCTCCAGCCCGGCTTGTCCCAGCCTGTGCCACCTGCCTCCTTTCCTGAGACTGGAGACGGGGATGCCTCCAGTGTTTGCTGCTGTTCCATTTTGGGTTCTCAGTCTCCACTCTGTTTCCCCAGGTGGCCCGATTACCCCTCCAGGTGCTCAGAGAGGAGGCCCACACTGCACCATGAACCTGTGGCTCCTGGCCAGCCAGGTGGCTTGCTTTGTGGTGGCCTGGGCTCCCGTTGTCTACACCCAAGGTACAGTCTTGGGCCCAGCCCACTCCAGCCCCCTGGAGCCCCTGGCTTCCCATCAGTCCCATCCCTCCCCTCTCTCAGGATGCATCACTGATCCCACCCCCACCTCGAATTATTTGAGGGCTCCCCCCCACCCCTGCTTTACAAGAGGAAGCTGCTGGCATTCCACCCTTGGAGGGGGTGGGGGCAGATGAGCTCCATGAGAGCTGCAGGGTCCATGAACCAGGGCCCCCCTCAGCTGGCTTAGGGACTGTGGGGAGTAGGGTTGATGGCTTCTAGAGGTGGCTCGCCAAAGACACCTTGTAACACCCTGATCTGCGGAGGGTGGGAGGGTGGCGGAAAGAGCAGAGATCTGGGGAGCAACCACAGGGAAACTCCACTTCTCCCTGGCTGCTTGGGTGGTCCTGGCAGAGAATTGCGCCACAAACATTATAAGCCTCAGTTTCCTGATATGCAAAGAAGGAATCTCCAATTCCCACTGCAGCGGCTAAAGGCAAGGATTCAGTGAGTGTTGGCTAATGCCAGGCACAACAATAATCATTGGAGTTATTACTACTGTATCTGATTCTACATCTCCGTGCGTGGAAATCCCCACCCTCCTCCCCCCATAGCAGGGAGTCGGGGGCTCAGGTGAACCCACAGGCTGATTCTGGGTGGACAGTGTCCCAGGAATGTCACCATTACATCCTACATCCCTGTGGGTCCATGGAGGCCTTTGGGTTCCAGCAGCCAGCAAAGCAGGGCTCCTGGCTCAAACTGAGACACCCCCTCCCCTTGCCCCCCTGCCCGCCTGCCCCACCTGTCCTTCCCCTGAGCTAAGAGACCCAAGCCCCGCCCCCAACTGTGCTTAGCCTTTGCCCGGGGAAGAGGCCTGGCTTTGTTCCCATCATCATCCTGCTATCAAAAGCAGAGTCCAGGAGGCAGGCCTAGCCTTGGCCCTTTGATCCAGCGGGAAAGTGGGCCCCCAGCCTTGGGAGCTGCCTGCTGAGCCCTGCAGCCCGGGCTCCATCTGATTTCACTGCCCCTTGCCCTCTGGGGCCAATGGCAGGGGAGCTGGCGGGGGGGGGGGGGGGCTGTCTTTCCTTCCCCCTCACACCATATACTGGGCTGCACAACAACTCAGATTTATTGGCTCCTGGAGGTGAGGGTCAGGCAGAGGGGGGAGTAGAAGACCGAGCTGCTCAGGCCAAGAAGCTTGCCTCTGCCCACCCCACCCCCATCAGCAGCACATCCTCTGCTTATCCCAACTTCCCATCCTGCCTGACCCCTCTGAGCGCCCCAACCCTCCTCCTCCTCCTCCTCTAAGCATCCCAGGTGCATTCCTCTCCAAGCATGGATCAATTGCCCTGTCTCCCCAGAGACCATGAGCTCCTGGAGGGCAACACAACTTCCAATTCGCCTGTCTAGACGCTTGGCATTTAGCGGGCGCTCTTTAAAAGACCCTGGAACGCCTTGTCTTTTTTGGGGGTGGTGGTGGAGAGATGATTGCAATTGTCGTGTCTTTGGGGAGGGACAGAATGACACAGAAGCAGGGACTTTAGGAGCAGCCAAGCAAACCCACTTATTTTAGGAAGTGGAAGGATTGGGGTGGGGAGGGGTGGCCCCTCTGTCCCCCTCTGCCCCAGAGCGGGAGACCAAGAAGCCCTGATTCAATAGGGCCATTCCCTACCCAGGGGGCAGAGCGCCCTCTCCAACTCCTGCCAGCTGTCCCCATATCAAGGGTGAGCATGGCTGCCTCCTTAGTGCTGGGCTGTGCCGGGGGTGGGGAGTGGGGGGTGGGCGGTGGAGGTCATCGCATGTACCCGTGGGGACATGTGTCGTGTGCACCGGTGCCACGTCCCTGGCCTCGTGAGTGACAGCCACCCCTCAAAGTGCGCACAGACACACAAATAAAGATGCGTGCATGTGCGCTGGCTGCAGGGCCCTCTGAAGACTGCTGCCTGGCCTACCAGCCCTACACTCGGAAGGCTGTGCTCCGACATGCCCAACATTATGTACGCCAGGAGGTGAGCGGGAGCTGCAATCTGCCTGCTGTGATGTGAGTGGGGCCTGGGGGCTCCTGGGGGTGGGGAGGGGCTCACGCACAATTTTATCCCCCTCTCCTCCTTCCACGCTAACCGGGACACCCCATCCCTACCCGCCAGTTTCTTCTTCCCCCGGAGACATAAGATGATATGCGGGAATCCACAGGCCAGGTGGGTGCAGGCAGGGATGAGGTTCCTGGATGCACGGAGTAACCGGAGGAACTTCCGAGGTGGGTGAGACCACAGCCTCCCTGTCCGTGGGCCCCTGTGGAGGGAATAGGAGCCCAGAGTGCTGGCAGCTGCTGGTGAGAGGGGGTGGGGTGGGGGGAGAGCTGAATGAAGAGCTCACTGACCAAGCAACTGTCCAGCTCTTTCAGTCAGAACCCCTTCAGTTGCCAGAGATGGAGACTCAAACAAATGGGGAAGGCATTGGCTCAAGTAACTGGTGCATCAGCTTCAGGTCTGGCTGGTTCCAGGTGCTCAAAAGGCGTTGGCAGAGCTCTTATCTATTTTTCTCCCTATCTCTTGGACAGGTTCGCACTTTGGGCCGACAGGGTTGCGTTCTCAAGTCTCCAAGGTTCTACCCTTCAAGTTTAATGACCCTGGCAGAAGTAGTAAGAGGAACATCTCTCCTAGCTACAGCTAAACCAGGCAAGAAGTCCGCCTCGTGGGTCCCACCATGCACCCATTATCTCTCCTGGGGGATCAGGGCCTGTATTCAGCACAGAGCGGGTTTGGGGATTTGTCTCTAGGGTCGAGGAGGGCTGGGTGCTGTGGTCAGCCTCGCAGTTCCACCCGGGAGGGCCCTTGGCGGGTCCTGACTGCCCCAACCAAAGTGCCCAACCCAGAAGGACTTTGGCAAGTGCTGAAACTGAAAGCCATGCAGGGAACCAATAGCTGCAGGGCTCCCTGCTCCATTCCAGCCCCTTCATGTGCCTGCTTCTCCTTTCCTCCTGCAGGACTGTGACCCCAGCCATCTCCCAGATCAGCAAGCACAAGAGGGGCAGAACTTTCTCTGGAACAATTCTGACTGCCCCAGTCCCTCTCCATCCTTCAGGCCAAATCTCAGTCCCTGACCTACCTTGTTCCTCCTGCTCTTCAAGCCCCTCTTCTGATCCAGGAACCCAGAGCTGCCCCTGGGGAGTGGGTTTTGTAGAGAAGAATCCCGAGTCTTCCCCTCCCAGCAACCTCAGCCACCCAACCTGGGCCATACCTACCTGCCCCCCTCTGGGTCCTTACAAATCTCCCATCAGTATTAGGGACCCCTCCCAGGTTGTGCTTTCCCATAACTTTGAAATAAACCTCTGGTGGGAAACCATTTCTGTCCCCATCCCATTTCATGTGTCGATTGCTGCCCCAGGCTCTTCAGATGTAGTGGGTCCCATGAGATCCTCACGGCCGCCCCACTTCAATCCCCCACCCCTGCTCCCCCAATACCGCCTCAAGATGTGTTTTCCCAGCCTCATAAAAACGGCCTCAGGCGCTTCCCAGATGGTGGCTTTGGGCAAAGTGCTCACTCTTCTGGGGTCTCTTTTTAAGTCTGTGCAATGGGGGTTGCCAGGCTTGCTCTACCCAGATGCCAGGGCAGTAGACAGAACTGTTCTCTGCAAGCCATGCCCAGGGGGACTCGTGAACAGGCACCAGCAACCACTCTGCAGGCAAAGCAGGTCCAGGCATCAGGGGTCCCTGGGGACACTCATTCAGACTTGTCCTTTCCCCCCTGAAGCCCTCAAGTACAGCAGTTTCCGTAACAGAAAGTTCTGGATGAAAACCCAATGCACTTTCTCTACAAGACAAGAGGTGGTTTGGGGCCAGAGAGTAGACTCAGAAGAATATGGGTGACATGGGGCCCCATCACATCTTATTTAGGGGCCCTGGGCAGGTCCCACAAACTGTCTAAGCCTTGTCCCCCTCCCCCATCAAATAGGGGTGATGACAACAGGGTCCACCTTGCAGGGGGTTTGTGACACTCAGTGTGCTTCGACACACACACAAAACACACCCGCTGTTAGCTATCAGTGTTATGAGTATCCATCCAGCTCCTAGGATATAGACCTCACAGAAGGAAATTCAGTAGACCTGACCCAAAACGGAGCCAGGCAGGATGGCACGGTAGCTGATGGCACAGACGCTGGCACGACTGCCCGATTTTGAACCTGGCTCTCCCACCTACAAGCTGGCATCACTTGGGCAAGTGTCTTAATCTCTCTGAGCCTCAGTTTCCCCATCTGTAAAATAGGGGTGAGAATAACAGTCTTTATTTCACGGGGTTGAAGCGAGGGCCAGTAACTGTAAAACAATCCAACAGATGCAAGGTACGCAGCATGGGGTCAGGAAGCAGTAGCCACTAAGATGGTCAGTGAACCCACAAGGGCTCCCAGGGACCGCTCACAACCAGCTCTGGCTTTGTAACAATCTCACTGGTCTGCACGTGGCAGAGCCTAAATGCGCACGGGAATCATGCCCCTCCCCTCTCCGATGGTTGCCAGTCTTCATTTTCATCCATCTCTCCTTGGGGCCTAGGTTGAAACTCATCCTTCCCAACGCCTCAACCCTTCTGGGGCCTCAGAGGTCTGAACTGGGGCCTCCAGCTGCCCTACACCAAGAAAACTTGTCAGGGTGCAGATTTAACCCAAAATAACTTTATTGTTGTCTTTGTTTCTATAAAGCATTTTCAGGAAACTACATAGCCTCCGGAGGTCGGGGCAGGGGGGGGGGCGGGTGTCGACGAAGAAGGATGCAAACATGTGTCCCCCAGTCTGGTTGACCCTGGGGGCCATAGCGCTGCTGCTCTTAGAGACGGGCCCCACTCCCATCCCAGCCACCCGTTTCCCCTGGCCAACTACTTTGGTGGCGCCACAGTGCAGTACAGAAGATTCAGCCTGAGAATGACCCAGAAACAGTGAACAAGGGTCCCTCCCTGACACTGATTGTTGAGGGTGGAGGGTGCAGGCCGCAGCTTCCAGCCATCTCCAGGAAAAACTGGATGTTGGGGTCCCTGGATGGACACACACAGGACTAGGCGGGGGCAGGGGCTTGCTCTTCTGAGGTCATAGAGTTTCACTTCTCCTGAGTTCTGAGGTTTGAACCTGGTCAGCCATGGCTGCTGGGATCAATCCCTCCCCGATTGTCCCACCTGTGGGGCGGAGGACGGCATGGGCACCCTGGGGCCCATGGAGGTGACGCTCATGGTATGCAGTATGCAGTGACATAAGAGTTTCCCACAACCCTGTGGAGAGTTTCCCACACTCCTACGGAAAGAGGCGAGGTTGGGCAGGGCCCATGCAGTGCAGTTGGGGAGGGCGCTGGCCCCCTGTCTGAGGTTACAGAAAGGTCTTGGGCCAGGGAGGAGGTTGGGGCTTCTCCCAATCACAGCAGGTGCAGCTGTACCTTCAGCCGCAAGGCCTGGCCCCCAGACCTTGACCACCCCTTTAGCCGGGTGTCCCAGGGCCTTGCCACACTCACTACCTCCAGATGATAGGTTCCAGGGCCTGGTCTCTGATACCCCAGCTGCAAGCAGCTGAGATCACGGAGATGATGCATTTGAAAGAAGCCTTGATCATTGCCACGAGCAATGACATAGCGGACCCGTCTGCCCAGACTCTCCAGTGCTGACCGCAGCTCCAGGATGTGCTCAGCCTGGCCTAGGCATGAGAGGTTCAGGCCCAGGGTCAGTGGGGCCTCTGAGTCCAGGCTGGCCAGGCTCATCTGGGGGGAAAGACCAAGCGGCTGGTCAAGAAGAAGCAGGATGGGGTGGGTAGGTGGGCTTGGACTGGAGGTATGTCATGGTCAAAGAGGAGATTAGACAAATCTAAAGGGGAAGGCAAGGTTTAGTCTAAGTCTGCACTTGGCTTTCACTCAGCCTTCCATCCCCAAGGCTAATGGTCAGTTTGGGCTACAGACACAGAAGCAAGAAAGCTAAGGCTGGTCTTGCTGGAAAAGTATGCCTTTTACACCTACGGCAAAGTACAGCCACTTTTACTCATGCTGACTCTAGGGCCCTACTCTCAGGTGGGGGGTCTTGGTCAGGTCCTCCCATCCTAGACTGAGGGAATTGGAGATTTGGCTCAGAGATCCAAAGGGGGTCAGGCAGATGGTGCAAGACCTCAGAGCCCCAAGGTGACTCAGAGGCAGACCAAAGAGGCTGGCATAACGGACAAGAACCTTGCAGCAAAAGCCGGCCCCAGAGAGGATGCCGAAGCAGACACAGTGAGAGAAACCTGAGTCCCAGCTGCCCCAGAGAGGAGAGAGAGTGAGTGCCAGAGAGAAGAGCCACCCAACAGCTTTCCGGTTCCCAGGAGACCAACTGTACTTCCTGCATCTGGGTTCCTTGAGAGCCCCTGTGTGCAGATGACAAACCCCTCTTTATCCCAGCGCCTCTGGGCTCGTTCCCAATCCTGACAGCTGGACAGGGTCCTGAATAAGCCAGTGAGTTCCAACAGCAGGACTGGGTGGTGTATTGGATCACACAGGCGTTTATCTATGTTTTCTTCTCCTTTGCTCTGGGCCGGGCTGTTTTGTTTGGCTAATTTACATGCTGACGGAGTGTTTTACAATTGCATCCAAGTGAAAGCTATTCCTGTTCCCCAGTCCATCCATTCTGGAGAATTCAGAGCTTCCCAGGGCTGTGGCTCAAACATGTTCTTTTACTGTCACCTGCTGGCCGTCCGGCGGTATTGCAGGAAAATTCCCGCCTCTGCCCAGATTTGCTCAGATCCCTCCCAGGAGCCGCCCTGTGACAACCCCTCCACTCTTATTATGTACCAAGAACTTACAAACCTGACACGAAAAGATGGTGGCAGCTAAGGAATCACATACACAGCTGACAAACAAACAAACAAAACAACAACCAGAAGGAAGAAGAACACAAAGAGATACATCCACATTTAACTAACCTAATATGGCAAGCCCTCTAGAGCTGACACTCCTATCTCACTTCTGGTTTTATTTTTCCCCTTAGCACCTACCATGTATCATATTTATCACGCATTACGAAATACGATGTTTTACTTATTTGTTTCTTGCCTGTCTCCCCTGCTAGAATAGCAGTCTCAGGGGGGCAGGGACTTTGTGTCTTTCCTATTTACTGCTGTGACCCCGGTAATCATTACAGTGTTTAGCAAGTAGTACATGTTCAGCAAAATCTGCAAACGAATTTGGAGCTGTCTGCAGGGGGTTGAGCTTGGCGTAATGGCTTCTGTACCCAGTGATAACATTCTGGAAACAACACAAAACGATAAACTCAGAAGATGGTGACTGCAGGAGGCCCGGGATGCCAAACCACGAAGACCAAGGCTCCGGTGAAAAGAAAGCCCTGTGGTAGAGCTATGGAATCCCTGTTCTTCTCTTTCCCAGTACTATAACTTGGGCATATAACCAAACTTCTGAACCTCAGTTTCCCCATCTGTAAAATGGGATAATGGTGACATCTATGCCTTCCAGAGTTGTTGTATGGATTGAGAAGCTGTGAAAAGCAAAACACTTGGAGCTGTACCTGCATCCAGCAGGTGCTTAATAAATGTTTGACTTTCAGAACCACTGGACGTTGGCAGCAGGACCCATGAGCAGTAGCCTCAGGTTCTCTGGCTGAGGGGCAACCAGGCCAAATATGCAGCAAAACTGCCCTCTCTGCAAATCCTGGTGGGGTTCAGGTCCCAGATGGAGTGGCCAGAGGTGGCAGGTGACAGAGCCATAGGCGCACTCTGCTGTCTCTGCAGGGCTGAGGGATGTCAGGAAGACTCTTGCAGCTTTTAGAGACAAGATGGGTTTGGGGGCTGGAGCACAGCTCTTAGAGCATCATGGGCAAAAGAATGGGGGTAGGTGGGCCTGACTGGGGCCTGCATCTCCTGGAGACTGAAACAAGGGACTCCCTTTCCCAAGGATCATGTAGAGTGGGAGCTTGTGCTTGCCCCAGTCTCAGAACAGGACCGGTGCTCAGGATTTAGGAGGACACGCATGGAGGATGCTACAGGAAGGGGAAGTGGGGAATCGGGAATGGGGTGAGGAATGGACAGTAGAGGGTCTGAGAGAGAAAATAAGCAAGGGCTGTTAAGCTGGTGCTCTGGGCTCTACTGGCCCTAAATCCAGAGGTCAAAGTCTCCTAGGGAGGGTTTAGCCAGCCAGAAAGGCTCTGGGGCATGGGCACGGCTGGGGGGCCCTAGGCATGGGGGTGCAGGCAGGCCTGGGCTGGGGGGAACCTAGGATTGCTCTTGCTATGACTTGCCACGGAAGGACCCTAATAGAAGCAGCTCAGCCCTCTCTGAGTCTGTGCGTGGAGGCTACCTGACTTACCCCAGGAGGAGAGGGTGGGCTGTCAGGGGCCAGTACCTACAGAGGGGCCCCGAAAGCAATCCCAGGACTGAGGAAGTACAGGAGGCTCATGCAGAGACCATAGAAAGGAAGACAAGGCTGGGATCCGGAGGCCTGGGACCTCTCCTTGGGGCTGGCTCGGAGCAGCGGGACCCACAGCCTCCTTCCCATCCCCTGGCTGTTCCCTCCTACTGACCATGCCCCCATGCCCAGCACAGCCCCATGGCACCTGGTGACGGGCACTGCGCCGCAGCCGGTCCCGTGGGGAGAGGCCGTTGATTTTGCATTCGTAGCAGGCTTCAGAAGAGAGAGGCTCCTCCTTGTCTGGGGTCTCCTGGGTTCCGGGACTGAAGCCCAGGCCAGACACACAGTGCCTAAGTCAAGGGGGAGGTGGGGGGGCCTTCAGGGACCGCCTGGGCAGACCTCCCAGCCAGCCACTCCCCTCCATCTCTGCCCTCCCCCGGCACTCTGAGACAGGCTGCCACGGGGGTGGGGGTGGGGAGGGGGCAAACGCTGGTGTGCAAATGTACCTCCCCCTAGGCTCCATGCGCAATGGGGGCGGGTGTGTGTGTCTGCACATCACTGGGTTTACCTTGGTACAGGTGTGAGCCTGCAGGCACAGCAGGACGATGGCGTGGGCATGTGCACGTGTGGACGCTGGAATGTGTGAATGTGCAGGGGTGCGTGCCTGAGAATTCCGGGGATGTGTGCATGGGGGATCCTCTGCACACACGGGGGTGACAACATGTACATGGTCACGCGTGCACTCAGGGAGGATGGCACAGGCATGCACGTGTGTGCATATCGGGATGCATGTCTGTGTGAATTCTCGTGTGTATGGATTCACCGGGAGGTGGCCCATAGTAGCTACGTGGACCGCAGGGGGACAGGAGCATTGCGGGGACAACTACACTGCAGTGGCATGTGAGCCTGTGTGCTGCCAGGTGTGTGTGGGGGGGCACATGCACAGGCAGGGGTGCTGCAGAGCGTCTGCGCGTCCCGGGTCTCTGTGCACACGCCTGCAGGCCTGCGGGTCCATGCAGTGGGAGCACCGCCAGCGGAGGCCTGGGTGCATGCTGGGGCTCTGTGTGCAGCCCGCCTCTGTCCCGCCCCATCCACCCCCCCACCCCAGCATCTCACCCTTGCCCAGCCCGGAAGTAGCCTCGGGGACAGCCGCAGAGGAAGCCACCGGGGGTGTTGGCACAGCCATAGCTGCAGGGTGCGCCTGGCGCAGCGCACTCATCCACGTCGCGGCAGCCCCCCAGGGCCTGGTCAAAGTCAAAACCCGAGGGGCAGACGCAGCGGAAGCCGCCCAGCGTGTTGTGGCAGGTGGCACTGCCACAGGCCGTGGGCGACAGCACGCACTCGTTCTCGTCTGGGGTGCGGGAGGAGGGGAAGGGAGGACACGGGGATGGGGAAGGGAGGGGCGAGGGGTGTGGCCTTCGCACGCCCAGAGCCTTTCCCCTGGGAACACTTCCCCACCCCAGCTGGCCAGGCCAGCTCCAGCTCCTCCTTCCGAGCCCAGGTCCAAAGGGCCTCCGGTCAGCTCACGGGAGCCTCGGTGCTAGGGTTGGCCCCCCAGCCACCCCCACTCTCCACTTTACGCTCCTTCACATTACACCCCCTGCCCCTGCCTGTGGTTCTCCCTCAAAGCACTTCTCAAAATTTCACATCAATCTTGAACCATGGAATGATTTAGAACAAGGTTTCTTAGCCTCGGCACTACTGACATTTGGAGATGGAGAAGTCTTTGCTATCGGGACCACCCTGTATGTTGTAAGATGTTTAGCAGCATCCTTGGTCTCTACTCGCTAGATGCTGGTAAGACCCCCCCCCTTTCTTTGGTGCGGCCATCAAAAATGTCTCTAAGACACTTAGAAATGTTCCCTAGGGGGAAAGAAAGGTCTCCCATCAAAAAATCACTGCTCTAATTGATGCCTGTCTTCCCATGCCCAGTAGACCAAACACCTGGCACAGGATGGTCACTTCTGCATCTCCAAGGTCTGGCAAGTGCAAGGCAGGTCCTCAAGAAAATAAAAGCTGAAGCAATGAATGAGTTAAGTACATGGAGGAGGTGATGGGTTCAGAATGGGGAACTGACAGCAGCGGCTGGCAGTCTGTGTGATGCCAGTGGGAGGGGGATGCCGGGTGGGGAAAGATGGAGTACTTAGTTGAAGACCTAACTAAGGGGAGGGTGGGAAAGGCAGCTGGTGAGGAGGCAGAGAAGGTGTGCTGTGAGGCCATGGGAGAGCAAAGAACAGCTGCATCATCGAGGCCATGGGGGCAGAGAGAGGCCAAGAAGGGCAGGCAGCAGAGCTCAGAGCAGTGGAGGTCGAGGGCGAGGGCTGAAGGGATGTGGCAGAGGGGATCACAGGAGAGTGGGCTCCAAGAAAGGGCAGAGGATAAAAGTCAAACTGCAGGGGAGGAAAAAGACGGGGGAGAGAACGAGGCTGTCCTTATCAACATTAAAAGAAGCAAGAGACAGAAAAGCTTGGGACAGCAAATTAGTCTCCAAAGGAGAGTCTACAACAGCTAGAGCAAAGAAGAAGCACACACACCCTCACTCCGGCTTGCTGCACCCGAGGCAGACATCACTAATCAATCTCAGCACACTTTCCCAGCCATCTGAGGATCAGCCCCCAAGAAATGGATGTGAAAGCCTTGCTGTTCTGGTTTGCAGCCCCCTGACTCCCAGCCTCTGCAGCAACGGGGAGCTCCTGCTCTGGACAGACACCTGCTCTGGACAGACACCAACTCCCCTCCAGGCCCTGCCACTCACCCACACACTGGTCCCACTGGGAGTGTGGGATGAAGCCCTGGCGGCAGCCACAGCGGTAGCCTCCCAGCTGGTTCTGACAGCTGTGCTGGCAGCGGTGGGGCCCAGCGCACTCGTCCACATCTGAGGGGCAAAGGGAGAGGGGAGAGGGGGTTCATCCCACGGTCCCCTCCCAGCTCCTCAACCCATCCCAGTGCCCAACGCTACCTTCGCAGCTGCGGCCTGAGCTGTCTGGGATGAAGCCCGGATGGCACTCACAGCGGAAGCCACCCAGGGCATTGTGGCAGTGTCCCCGGGTGCCACACGGGTCAGGCCAGGCTAAGCACTCATCCTTGTCTGCAGAGGACAGAGAGCGGGTGGGGTCACTTGGTGGCTAGGGGAGTCATGTC
The DNA here is from genome assembly GCA_004026745.1 of Myrmecophaga tridactyla. Taxonomy (NCBI): domain Eukaryota; kingdom Metazoa; phylum Chordata; class Mammalia; order Pilosa; family Myrmecophagidae; genus Myrmecophaga; species Myrmecophaga tridactyla. The sequence goes on from PVIY010033494.1 coordinate 20,290, forward strand.
TGGGATCATGGTTCTGGTCTTACCACCTGAACCACTGCATGGCTTTGGGCAGGTCCCTGGACCTCTCCATGCCTCAGTTTACCCCCTGCAATCCCACCCCCACTGTACAGTTCCTTTCTCATAGAAATGCCGTCGAGGGCCAGATTGTAAATATTTTCAGCTTTGTGGGCCATACAAGGCTCTGTTCCAACGACTGAACCTTGCCCTTAGGGCATAGTCAATATGTAACCACACGGCAGCAGCTCTGTTCTAATAAAACTTTATTAACAAAAGGCAGTAGGGGGCCGGACTTGGCCCTCCTGGGTGTGGTTTACTGATCCGTGGGACCACGGATCAGTAGTGGGGGCCTGAGTGGGGTCACCCCTGACTGAGCTCAGCTCTTGAGGAGGAGATCTGGTCCCCTCTTGGGGCCACCACATGCTAAGAAGCAGTGCAATGACAGACATCTTTGCAGCTTTGCTGTTTGAACCAACATCCCCTTTGGAACAAGGGAGCCCCCAGGCTTTCGGGAGAGAGACCCGGCAGGGACAGTTCAGGGGTGAGGGTAGGTGTCCTGAGAAAAAGGATTGAAGGTCTGGATGCCACCGGGACCAGAAAGCAAGGATTCTGCTCTATCATCCCTTCAACCCCAGTGCCTGGCAAATGCTGGGCACCTGATCCCCATTTGCTGGATGAAAGAGTGGGGAGCAGGGCTTTGCAGGCAGCTGCCAGGCGCTGGTGGCAATGGGCACTCACCGAAGCAGGCCTGGTGGCGCTGGGCAAAGCCAGGGGGACAGCGGCAGCTGAAGGCGCCGATGGTGTTGATGCAGATGAACTGGCAGTTGTGCTGCTTAGAGGAACACTCATCCAGGTCTGTGGCACACACAGTCCCCACGGAGCTCAGGGGAGAATCAGGCAGGGGGCCAGAGGCTTCCCAGGGGAGCGGTGAGGAGCCCGGGACAGCCCTGGCGGGGTGGGGTGGGGGGACAGGGATGGGACGCCACGGGGAGGGGGGGCCGGGAAGTCACCTCCGCAGGTCCTGCCATCGTCCTCCAGCAAGTACCCGCGGGGACAGGCGCACAGGAAGCTGCCCTCCGTGTTTTTGCAGAAGGCGGCGCACGGCTTGGGGACCTGGCTGCACTCATCCACGTCTACAGGGAACAGTGACAGGGAAGGGGGGATCAACGCCCACTCCTGGGGGGCTCCACCTCCTTCCCAGAGCCCAGCCACCTGGAATCTGCAGATTTACACCAGGGATTAGCAAACAACTGTCAGAAGCCAGACGGTAAATATTGTCGGCTTTGCGGCCCGCATGGTCTCAGTTTAAACTATTAAACTCAGTGGCCACAGGCGCTCGGTAAACACACAGCCATGGCCATATGTTGGTGAAACTTTTTCTTTACCCACAGGTGGAGGGGTTGTAGCTTGCTGACCATTAAGACATTCACAACGCAGTGGGACTGAAAACCTCAGCGTGTGCATAGTCATGGGAGAAGGGCCCCAACCAGAACCATTCCAGACAATCCTAAAGAACACTCAGGGCGATATATAAAATTCTACAAAGTTTCCATGCACTAGGGTAACTTTCCAGAAACCTACAACCTCCAGATGGGTTCCTGGACCAGAGAAGTCCTGAAACCCAGAGGGCCCAGCCTCTCCAGAACATCAGATAGTTCCATCTCCCTACCCCATATAATCGACAGCCCTTACCAACATGAAAAAGTTAGAATGGACATAGCCCAAATACCCCCAAAGAGTGAGAGAAAGATCAAAGGTGATGGTGGAGTTATACAGAGAAGACAGGATTTAACAAATGAGCATGAGTGCTGAATCATTAAACTGATAACTCTTTTAGTCTCCAGTATTCTAATTCCACCTAAAATTGTGGAATTGTAACTCATGCCACACTCTGAAATCTGTTCTACAACTAAAAGGAAAAAAGAAGAAAGAAAAAGAAAGGTAGCCAAAACCTGAGGGATCAGCATGCTTTTGCTTCTGTTCTGTTTCCTCGATTATCTTTATGATGTAGGCACCATCACTCTCTCAAGGAAAACCCAGTCTTGCTGACCCAAAGGCTCTGGCTGATGGGAGGCGAGGGCCAGCTGCGCTGGAGGGGTCTGGCTGGGCCAGGAAGGATGGGGTGGCAAGGACCGGGGCTCACCCAGGCAGGTGGTGGCAGTGGTGTCCGGCACATACCCGGCCTGGCAGTGGCAGCGGAAGGAGCCCAGGCTGTTGACACATTCGCCGTGGGGGCAGGGGCGCGTGAGCACGCGGCACTCGTCGACATCTGGGGACAAGCAGGGCTTGGTTGGGGGTGGGGGGCAGCCGCTTCGGGTACTGGGGTGCAGCTGTTCCCTTTTGCCCACCAGCGCTCTCTTGAGAGGCAGGTGGAGCCTTCCCACTGCACCCTAGCGTCGGGACCTGGGCAACTGTGGGACCTCAGACAGCTGGGACTACTGAGGCTCCTCCCACTAAACCCTCAGTCCCACGGCCTTGCCACCAATGCACAGAGACTCCCAGCACCCAGGTTTCACACGCCGGCCACACGCTCAGATGCTCCCGTGCAATCACAGGGACACACACTCATGGGTACCTCGGCCCCCAGACACACACGCGTGCAATCACCTCCTCTCCGACCCTCTGGGTGTTTCCACTGCTCACGTGGGATTACTCTTCTATGCGGCACTTGCACACGGACACACTCACGCTCATTCCCACTCGCGCATACCTACGCTCACAGAGATAGTCTCAGGAAAACGGAACCAGTTCATTTGCCCTAACCTACCTGCCCCCCTGCCCCAGTCCCCAGATGGTTTGCAGGGACCCCTTTATCCAGCTCATCCACACAGAACACACACTGGCTTGCACACTGTCATAAATTTGATGGCACACACACACACACGTTCATGAACAAGCTTACATACAACCACGTGCTAGCTCCCAATGGCAGGCCCTGCCCAAGATAATGGGATGAGAAGGTTTAGGGCTCTAAACTGTTTCCTAGGGAAGACGGGACATTTGTATCCATGTAAATGGGGGAATTCCTAGCACTGGCTTTCTCAAGACAAAATTCACATGCAGATTAACAAAATTGGGGATTACTGAGAAATAGGACATCCTATTCAGATTCTATAGACAAAACCTAGAGGAGGTAAATTGGATATTCCTTGGTTCGTTAACTCAGTAACCTCAGGAGCTGAACTGAAAAGATCAGTAAAATATTTCCTGACCCAAGAGAGTAAAGTCCTAGGGACTTTTCAAATACAAAGTTGCCAGGCAAAATTAATTTTCAATCTTTCTAGAATTAGAGTCATAGGAACCTAGTTGGAGTCACTATGAAATATGAGCTTTTTGTGTCTTTATCAACACATCTTGTAACACTTATGTAAATAAAATTTGTCAAATAAAACATCCAACTAAAATATGCTAAAAAAAAAAAAGAGAGATTTCTGTGCAGAAAGGACCAAGAGGGCCTGTATGCTTTATCCTGTATATGCTCTATAAACTCATTATATGGATACACTCTGAAGGCGTGCACTCACACACTGCAATGTGGGAGAGGTTTTTTTCTTTTCCTTTTTTCCTTCCTTCTTTCCTTCCTCCCTCCCTCCTTTCCTTTCCTTCCTTCCTTTCTTTCCTTCCTTCCTTTCCTCCCCTCTCCATCCCTCCCTTACTTCCTTCCATTCCCCCTTCCCCCCTTTCCAGGAATAGCTGTCATAACACTAGCTAGATACAAGCTAAAGAAACAGAAGCTTCAGAGTCTAAATTTTAGCAAGCACACTAAAATATCAAGATGTCCAGGTTTCAATAAAGAAACAGGAAGTGACAGCCCAGGCAAAAGAGAAGATTAACATGTTAGCACCCATCAGTGACGAGGATCAGACCTAGGGCCCACCAGACAAAAAAAAAGTAAAAGAAAAGAAAAGGTCCTAATTGTGCTCAAAGGGCTAAAGGAAAACATGGACAAAGAACTAAAAGAAATCGGGAAAACCACAGACAGATACAAAGAGAATACCAATGATGGGATGGAAATTTCCAGAAGAGATCAAACAGAACTCAAGACCACAGTAACAGAAATGGAAAATTCCCTAGAGGGGTGCAATAGCAGATTGGAGCTAGAACAGAATTGGTGAACCTGAAGACAAGACCATTGAAATCATGTAGTCTGAGGAGTAGAGGGAAGGAAGAACTAAGAAAAGGGGACAGAGCCTGAGAAAACGGTGAGATACCATCAAGCATACCGATATATGCATTGTGTAAATCCCAGGAGGAGAAGAAAGAGAGACAGAGGCAGAGAGAATGTTCAAAGAAATCATGCTAAAAACTTCCTCAATTTAATGAAAGACATGAATATGCACATCTAAGCTCAATGAGCTCCAAATTGGACAAACCCAAATAGACCTACACCACGACATAAACTTTTAAATGACAAAGATAAAGAGGGAATTAGGAAAACAGCAAGAGAGAAGCAATATGTCAAATTCAAGGCTCAAGGGAGCCTCAATAAGATTAAGTGCCCATTTCTCATTGGAAAGTATGGAACCAAGAAGGCACTAGGATGACATATTTAAACTACTGAAGGCAAAAAACTGCCACCCGAGAATTCTTATCTAGCAAACTGCCTTTCAAAAATGAGGGTGGGGCAGTGCAACAGTGTCTCAGTGGCAGAAGTCTCATCTGCCATGCTGGGGTCCCGGGTTCGATTCCAAGAGCTTGCCCATGCAAAAAAAAAAAAGAGGTTGAATTAAAATATTCCCAGATATATCAAAGCTGGAGGTGTTCATCACCAAGAGTCTAGCTCTATAAGAGAAGCTAAAGAGAGTTCTGCAGGTTGAAAGTAAAGGATAATAGATAAGCAATTGAAGCCACATGAAGAAGCAAAGATTTCCAGAAAGGATAATGACATGGGCAAATAATAAATGCCAGTACGAGTGCATTTTTGGTTTGTAACTCCACCTTCTACTTCCTACAAATGCACAAAATGTGATAATAAGTCAGTGGTTTTGGTCTCACGATTATAAACATGCAATTTGAGACAAGAACTACATAAAAAGGGCAGAGGGAACAGATACTGTGGAAGATGGTAACAAAGCTAATGAGGTTGTTACAGATTTAGGGTGTTACATTTAAGTCACATTGCTACTATAAAAAAATGTATCAGAATATGCAAGCTCACAGGGAGAGAAAGTAGAGCACAGGTTGCCAGGGGCAGGGGGGGAATGGAGAGTTAATGCTTAATCGGTGCAGGGTTTTTGTTTGGGGAGATGGGAAAGTTTTAGGAATGGAAAGTGTGATTAATCCCACTGAATGGTATTATACTTGGGAGGGGTTGAGTGAAAAGCTTTATGTTGTGTGCATGTTCTCACAATTTTTTTTCAAAATAAGAGCAACTAATAAGGTATCAGTGGCCGAGAGAGCTCAAATAGAGTCGAGAGGCTACTCTGGAGGTTGCTCTTATACAGGCAGCAGTTTGACATTGCTACCTATCATAACTTGCCAACCCCCAACCAAAACCATTTCAGCCAAACCTAAAGAACACCTAAGGCAATATATAAAAGTCTACAAAGGTTCCATGCACTAGGGTCACTTTCCAGAAACCTACAACCTCCAGATGGGTCCCTGGACCAGATAAATCCTGAAACCTAGAGGGCCCAGCCTCTCCAGAACATCAGCTAGTTCCATCTCCCTACCCCATATCATCGACAGCCCTTTTCAACATGAAAAGTCAGAATGGCCATAGCTCAAATACCCCTAAAGAGTGGGAGAAAGATCAAAGGTGATGGTGGCGTTATACAGAGAAGGTAGGGTTTAACAAATTAGTATCATGTTTGAATCAGTATATTGATATTTCTTTTGTCTCCAGTATCTTAGAGCAGCTAGATTTAAAAACCTAAAATTATGGAATTGTAACCCATACTAAACTCTGAAATCTGCTCTACAACTAATTGTTGTGCTGGGCTTCGAAATTTATTGCTTTTCTGAATATATGCTATTTTTCACACAAAAGTCAATCGTGTTGATAAACAAAATATTTATTCCTTCTAGCCTCTAATATTCTGGAGCAGCTAGAAGGAAAATCTGAGATGATGGTATGGTAGCCCATGACAAACTCTGGTATCTGTCCTGGAACTATTTGTTGAAGACTGCGTTGAAAACTATTGTTTTTTTTTCTTTCTTTGCTTTGTATATATGTTATATTAGACAATAAAAAAAAAGAGCAACTAAAGAGAAAAATGACAATTAAATACCATATGTGATCCTGGACAGGATCTAACAAAGGAGGGGAAAAGGCTCAAAAAGGCATTGCTGGGACATATGAAAAAATTGGAATACAGACTGGAAGCTTTATACCAATGTTCCATTTGTTCAACTTGATAACTGGACTTTAGGTGGTTACATAAGGCATATCCTTGTTTGTAGGAAATGTACATGGAAGTATAAAGTGTTCGAGGAGCATGATGTCAACAACCTACACTCAAATGTTCAGACAATGGATTGATAAATAGCTAGACAGACAGGTAGATGGATTGATAGGAGAGACAAGACGATATCGCAAATGTGACAAAATGTTAAAACTGGGGGGTCTGGGTTATGGGGGGGTGGTATCGGGATATCGGTGGTATCCCATCGCTGTATGGGATTTAAATTGTTTTTGCAACTGTCCTGCAAGTCTGAAAGTATTTCACAACAGCTCTCAGAATTTCGCACACTTGCTATTCATTAACAAATACACACAGAGAACACTCGGTTCACATGCTCAGTGGTGCCTACAAAGGTTCATTAAGCTTGCACAAACAGAAGGAACACAATGGCACACTTTCACGAATGCACTAGCACACACTTAAACTCACCAGAACACACACAAACCCATAAGCAAGTTCACACACCAGCACAAACAACATGCTCATTGACAAGTTTGCACACACACAGGGAACATACTGGCTCACTCACTTTCACACACTTGCTAGTACACAAGGTCATTAGCAAGCTCACACACATAAAGAACACATATACACCAGCTTGCACAGTGGCTCCCATGCTCACTAGCACAACTCATTAACAAGTTCCCACACACAGGAAGAACACACTGGCACACACTTTCACCCACTCCTTAGCACACGGACACAAACTCATTAACAAGCTCGCACATGCAAAGAACACACATACACAGGCTTGCACACCTGCCACACCCAATCATACGCTCACTACTGAGTTCCAGCACACACATACAGAACACCTGCACCAGGTCACATAGACACACATTCATTAATGAGCTCGCACACACAACGGCTCCCGTGTGATGGTGAACAGACCCCTTCACCCTGACCCCATCAGCATCCTGGAGAGCAGGGCACCCACCTCGGCCCTCAGCGGTGTAGCCTGAGCCATGGGGGCACAGCTTCCTGTAGGCAGGTGTGCTGGGCAGGGGGCAGAACTCGCAGCGGGGACCCCAGCCACGGCCCCCCGCACAGCAGCACTCCACCCTGGTGACGTCCTCTCTGCTGCTCTCCTGAGCCTGGCACATGGCCTGCAGCACCTCGGAAAAGCAGGGTCCCTTTCGGACGTCTGGAGAGAACGGGAGATGTCGGCAAGTGTGGGAAATGGGCATGCAGCAGCCCTCTCTGCAGCTCCCAGTGCCTCGTGAGCCTGCACATGTGCTCACGGACATCCCGGACCCGAACGCAAGGGCACCCAGGACAGGACCTTTCAAGTCATTGCTTGCCAGGCC
>PVIY010033495.1:0-27995 GCA_004026745.1 Myrmecophaga tridactyla
GCATTTGCTTCTAATATGATCTAACAATTGTGCTCTGGGGCATTTACCTAAAGGTGGTGAAAGCTTGTGTCCACGGAAAAACCTGTACATGAGTACTTATAACAGTTTTTTATAATTTCCAAAGCATGAAAAAATCAAGATGGGCTTCAAAAGGTGAATGGATAAAAGACTGTAGCACCTTTACGCAATGAAATATTGTCCAGAAATAAAAAGAAATGAGTTAACAAACCATGGAAAGACATGGAGGGATCAATGCATTTTCTAATGAAAGAAACCCGTTTGTAAAAGTTAATATACTGGATGATTCCAACTCTAGGACATTCTGGTTAAAGAAAAAATATGGAAAAATTAAAAGATCACTCATTGCCACAAATTATGGGAAAGGAATGGAAGAACCTGTGGAGCAAGGACATTTTTAAGACAATTATTCCAATCACTTCCAGAGAAGAGGAGAGGCAGAAACATTCATGAATGATTTGATAAAGTCAACATTCTGACACACAGACAAAGTCATTATAAGGAAAGAAAATAACAGACCAATACCCTTGACAAAATGCTAACATATATAATCTAGAAAGGAAAAACCATCATATCAATTTGTGTATACACTACAATTATAATTTACAATACAATTATATTGATTGTTAAGATCAATCGATATAATTCAATATAATAATATTGACAGACTAAAAAGAGACAAAAGATATGAATCTAAAAACACGCAGAGAAATTACTTGTCAACATTCAACATATAAGAATAGCAAAAATGTTAAGTATATTATGAAATTTCCTCACTTGATAAGATATTTACAAGAAACCTACAACTAACATTAAGTTTTATGTTGAAACATTGGATAATTTCCCTCTAAAACCACAAAATAGGTAAATAAATTCTGTCCATCACTGCTATTGTACAACAAACTGGAAATTGGAGGCAGTGCAAAAAGGCCCCAAAAAAGCATGTAAGTTGGTCAGTAGGAACTAAAACCATTTCACTCCACAGACAATATGATTGTCTATGTAGGGAACAGTGGGGAGTTTAAAAAGAGCTACAGAAACAGATAACTCTTTAACAAGTTCACAAGTGCAAAGTCATTACACATAAATCAATTACATTGTATATACTTACTAGATGAATAGTACTCAGCATTAAGTTCTTTAAAAATAATAGGAAGTCCCAGAGTGATTTGAACAGTGAATAAAGTAGAATTTTCAAAGTTGCCTTGGGAGAATGGTGAGAAAGGGAAAAAATTTAACTTCCCCATTTGGAGAATTCCTGATATTCTTGCAAGCAGTGGGTAGAACTAAAGCAATAGGCTGAGCCCTCAATCTTGGGGTCTGTTCATATGGAATGTATCCCCGCAAAGGATAGGCAAAGCTTACTTAAAATTGGGGTTAAGAGTCACACCCCGAGAACCTTTTCTATTGCTCAGATGTGGCCTATCTCTCTCAGCTAATATGGCAAGCAAACTCACTGCCCTCCCCCACTTTATGTGGGACATGACTCCCAGGGGTATAAATCTCCCTGGCAATATGGGACAGAAATCCTAGAATGAGCTGGAACTTAGCATCAAGGAATTGAGAGAAACCATCTCAACTGAAAGGGGAAAGAGAGAAATGAGAGAAAATAAAGTGTCAGTGGCTGAGAAATTTCAAACAGAATTGAGAGGCTGTTCTGGAGGTTATACTTGCACATTATATAGATATTTAGTTTAAGGTGTATCAAGAGGCTAGAGGGAAGTGCCTGAAACTGTAGAGCTGTGTTCCAGTAACCATGTCTCCTTAAGATGATTGTATAATGAAATAGATTTCACAAAGTGACTGTGTGATTGTGAAAACCTTGTGTCTAGTGTTCCTTTTATCTACAGAATGGACAGATGAGTAAAACATACGGATTAAAAATAAAATAACATGAGGAAAAAATGTTTAAAAAATGAGTAAATTGAAATACTAGTGATCAATGAAAGGGAGTTGTAAGGAGTATGGAAAAAATAGGGGGAATAAAGGTTAGAATATATTGGGTAGATGGAAATACTAGCGTCAATGAGAAAAAAGAAGAAAGAGCTAAATTGAAGACTTAATGGCACACCTGGAGGAACTTGAAAAAGAACAACAAAGTAACCCCAAAGCAAACAGAAGGAAAGAAATAACAAAGATTAGAGCTGAAAGAAATGAAATTGGAATAAGAAAAACAAAATAGAGACTTAACAAAATGAGAAGTTGGTACATTGAGAAAAATCATTAATACTGATAGAATCTTAGCTATACCAACAGAAGGAAAAAGAGAGGGTGTAAATAAATAAAATCAGAAATGTCAGGGGGACATTACTACTGACCCTCCAGAGTAAAAGAGATCATAAGAGGATAACATGAGTCAACAACTCAGAAAAAATTATATAAAATGGACAACTTCCTGAAAAACACATCAACTACCTAAAATGGCTCTAGAAGAAATGGAAGACCGCAACAAACCAATCATATGTAAAGTGATTGAAACAGTCATTAAAATTTCCCAAAAAAGAAAATTCCAAGACCAGATGACACAGTCGTACGTGAATTCTACCAAAAGTTCCAAGAGAAATTGGTACCAATCCTGCTTAAAATCCTCCAAAACATAAAAGACAAAGGAAGGCTACTTACCTCATTCTAAGAAGTTAAAATCTCCCTAAAACCAAAGCCGGAGAAAGATACTACAAAAAGATTACAGACTAATCACTATAATGAATATAGATGCAAAAATCCTCAACAAAATACTTGCAATTGTTTCGGTTTGTTAAAGCTGCTGGAATGCAATATACAGAAATGAATTGGCTTTTGTGAAGGGGATTTATTAAGTTACAAGTTACAATTCTAAGGCCATGAAAATGTCCAAATTAAGGCACCCAGGAAGAGGATACCTTCTTAGAGGAAAGGCAGCCAGCAGCCAGTACACCTCTGTCAGCTGGGAAGGTAAGTGGCTGGCATCTGCTCAGTTCATTGGTTTCAAATCGCTTTGATGAGTGAGGGGGATCAACTTTCAAAATAACCTTATGTGCCAGTTTGGAAGGATATATGTATGCTAGAGAAGCCATATTCTAATTTTAATCCCATTTTGTAAAGGCAGTCATTTCTTATAATCCCTATTCACTACTGTATGTTTGAAACTTTAATTAGAATATCTCCCTGGAGATGGGGCTCAATCAAAAGTGGTTGTTAAACTGGATTAGGTGGAGACATGTATCCACCCATTCCAGGTGGGTCTCAATTTGTTTATTGGAATCCTACAAAAGAGAACAACAAGAGAGAAAGCTAGGAGATTCTGAGAGAGCAGAGCAATGTAGCCATGAGAAGCAGAGAGTCCACCAGCCAGTGATCCTTGGAGATAAGAAGGAAAATGCCTCCCCAGGTGCCTCATGAAGCAGGAACCCAGGAGAGAAAGCTAGCAGAAGACTTCATGCTTGCCACGTGCCTTTCCAGATAAGAGAGAAACCCTGACTGTTTTTGTCATGTGCCTTCTCACTTGAGAGAGAAACCCTGAACTTCATGGCCTTCTTGAACCAAGGTATCTTTCCCTGGATGCCTTAGATTGGACATTTCTATAGACTTGTTTTAATTGGGACATTTTTTCAGCCTTAGAACTATAAACTAGCAACTTATTAAATTCCCCTTTTTAAAAGCCATTCCATTTCTGGCATATTGCATTCCAGCAGCTAGCAAACTGGAACACCTTATAAAGATAATCAAATGCCAAGAAATGAGCAAAAAATAAAAAGCACATGAAGATGAAGTTATGGCCAAGTCAAATGGACAAACTGAAAAGTCAGAGGAAACACAGAATTTGGAAAAACTAATCAAAGATGTTCAAGCAAATCTCCTACATAACTTCAATGAGTTGGTTGAAGAGATAAAACATATAAAAAATACACTTAAAAAGCATAAAGCACAATTTGAAAGAATAAATAGAAAGAGAGCAGTTTATGGAAATGAAAGGTATTTTAAATCAAATTAAACATATACTAGAAATGCACAACAGCAGATTTGAAGAGGCAGAGGAAAGAATAAGTGAACTAAAAGATATTCCTTGCAAGTAAGTGCTCACGGATCATTCTCCAGGATAAATCATATGTTGAAACACCCATAAATTTAAGGTTATTGAAATTATACAAAACACTTTCTTGGATCATATTGGAATGAAGTCTGAAATAAATAACAGGAAGAAGGCTGCAAAATTCACAAATTTATGAAGGCTAAACAACACACTCTTAAACAGTCAGTGGGTCAAGGAAGAAATTACAAGAGAAATCAGTAAATAACTTGAGGCAAGTGAAAATGAGAACACAACATAGCAAACTCATGGGATCATCAAAGATAATGCTGAGAGGGAAAGTTATTTCCCTTAATGCCTATACTAAAACATAAGAAAGGCAAAAATCAATGAATTAACTGCTCACATGAAGGAAGTAGAGAAAGAACAGCAAACTAAACTTAACGAAAGCAGAAGGAAAGAAATAACAAAGAATATAGCAGAAATAAATGAAATTGAGAAAATGAAAACAATAGAGAACCAGAAATTGGTTCTTTGAGAAAGTCAATAAAATAGATGGACCATTAGCTATGCTGACAAAGAAATACAGAGGATACAAATAAATCAGAAATGGGAGGCGGTACATAACCACTGACCCTGCATAAATAAAGGAGATAACGAGAGCATACTATGAACAGGCCATATGCTAGCAAACTAGACAAATTAAATGAAATTGGCAACTTCCCAGAAAAGTACGAAAAACCAACATTGACTCAAAAAGAAATAGAAAACCTCAACACACCAATCACGAATAATTGAATCAGTCATCAAAATTCTCCTCCAAAAGAAAAGTCCAGGACCAGATGGTTTCATATGTGAATTCTGCCAAATATTCAAGAAAGAATTAGTACAAATCTTGCTCAAACCCTTCAAGCAAATTGAAGATGAAGGAAGGCTACCTAAATTATTCTATGATGTCAACATCACTTTAAAACCGAAGCCAGGTAAAGATACTACAAGAAAAGAAAACTACAGACCAATCTCGTTAATGAATATAGATGCAAAAATCCTCAATAAAATACTTGCAAATTGAATCCAGCAGCACATAAATGAATCACACACCATGTGAACAATTGGGTTTTATCCCAGGTATGTAAGGATGGTTCAACCCAAGAAAATCAATTAATGTAATACATTACATCAATACATTAAAGAGGAAAATGCACATGATCATCTTGATTGATGCAGTTTGGCAGCTCCTCAGATGCTAAGTTTAGAATTGTCATATGACCCAGCAGTCCCATTTTCTAGGCCTATCTTCAGAGGAAATGTAGGCAAGGACATACACAGACATTTGCATTGCAATGTTTATAGCACTATTATTCATGATTACCAAGAGATAGAAAAAGTCCAAGTGTCCATCAATGAACAAGTGGCTAAATAAGCTGTGGTATATACATCCAATGGAATATTACACAGCTGTAAGAAAGAATAAAATCATGAAGTATGTAATAGCATGGATGAACCTTGAGGACATTATGTTGAGTGACATTAGCTAGAAATAAAAGGACAAGTACTGTATGGTCTCAACTATGAATTAACATTAATAAGTGAACTTTGAGAGTTAAAGTTCAGAACACAGGTTATCAGGAGATATAAAGAAGGTAGAGATTGGGTATTTGATGCTGAAGGAGTGCAGAAGGTTCAATAGGACTGATTGTAAAGACCCAGAAATGGATAGCACAACACTATGTGATGGTAGCACAATATTGTAAGTACACTGAACAAAGCTGAGTGTGAGTATGGTTGAGGGAGGAAGGCTGGGGGCATGGATGACACCAGAAGGAAAGCTAGAAGATGAAGACTGAGATGGGATAACTTAGCGATATCAGAGTGGACAATGATGATGATTAAATGTACATATATCAGAATGTTTTTGCATGAGGGAGAACAAATGAATATCAATATTGCAAGGTGTTGAAAATGGGATGGTATACAGGAAAGAATATAATCAATGCATACTGGGGTCTATAATTTACAGTAACATTGGAATATGTGACCATTGAATGTAACATAGGCAATATGCCAAATCTAAATGTTAATAAGTAAAGGATATGGGGGTGGGGTATGGGAATCTTCGTAGAAGAAATGGAAATATCCTCATATAGGTTGTGACAGCAAAGACATGTCTATGTGGTGATACCAGGAACCACTGATTTCTTATTTAGGATAGAGTGTATGATGTGTGAATTAAACTGTTTAAAAATGAGAAAAGAAACATATCCTGAACACCCTGGACTATCTTTAGCTGATCCTGGAGTCAGAATTGTTTTTTTTTTAATATTTTCATTGAGATATCTTCACGTACATACAGTCCACCCAAAGTATACAAACAATAGCTCATAATATCATTATATAGTTGTGTATTCATCACCATGATCATTTTTAGTACATTTGTATAACTCTAGATAAAGAAATAAAAACAAAAAAGAAAACACTCATACATTCCATAACGCTTACCCTTCCCTCTCATTGACCACTAATATTTCAATCTACCCAATTTTTTAACCCCTTACCCCTCCCCCCTATTATTTACTCATCTGTCAATACCCTGGATAAAAGGAGATTCAGACACAAGGTTCTCACAATCAGATGGTCACATTGTAAAATCTATATAGTTATACAATCAACCTTAAGAATCAAGGCTACAGGAATACAGTTAGTTTCAGGTATTACCCTCTAGCCACTCCAATACACCATAAACTAAAATTGGGCTGAAGAATTTTGCATCTTAGTTCAGGCCTATCAACCTGCCTGCCCAATCTACAACAATGCATTCATATGTTAGTCTAGTCCAGAGAGCCCCCAATTGGATTAGAATAGAAAATAGCAATGACCCAAAAATAAAACCATTTAAAGAGCTCACTTTGTTCTAGATTGAGCTAAAATCCTATCTCCACAATTGATAGATGCCATTCCTAATGTCTTTCCCTGCAGAATTTGATTAGGGCAAGGTCCAAGTCTGTAAGCAGAGTAAACACCAATCTGACTTTGATTTTCAAGAGAATAGAAAAAATATTTCCTGAACACTCTGAACAATCTTTAGATGAACCTGGAGCTAGAATTGCCTTTACTCTCATGTTATCAATGGACCAAAGGCCAACATTGCTAATTTAGTAAAAAGGCACAGACTTGACTGACAAAGCCTTTATTATTGAGTTGACAAACTTAACTAGACTGTGTTCTCAAACTCTAAAAAATATAAAGGCCACTAAACAATCAAAAATACTTGCTATGAAATTAGAACAATTTCAGGCCCCTTCTAAATAATACCACAACCCAAGATTGCAAATAAACAGGGCCTTGCTGCCACCACATAGCTCTGAGGGGGTTGAGTGTGTGCCCTGGAGATGGCAGAGAGCCCAGGTGTTGCCCTGATGTGTGGAGAGGGTGGAGACAAGAAAAATGTGGTCTTCCTTTCATTGTATGATATCCTCTATACAATGCGAACCTAAAAAAGATTCTGATGGTGATGTATCTGGCACATGATTTTGAGATAAATGAAATTGTCTTTTCTACCACTGGAAACTTTTTGAAGCATTGGAATGCAACCTTATACTTGTCTTTAACTCTGACAATCAAACTATCTATCTAGACAAATTTTCAGGCCTCACTTGGACACAAGTCCTTAACAGTACTTCCCTAATTTATAACCATCCCAACAGCTCATCATATCAACCACACTGTAATGCCCATTGCTCACACTCCACTAGAGTCCATCAGTTGACAACTTTTCCTATAAAAAGGCAAACTTCTCCATATCTGGAAGTGAAGAGTCTCAAATGAAACCCCTGGATTAAGGGTAGTACTGTAATTCTCACTCTCCCTGGCACAGGCTATTTCTTCCTATGTGTAAGGAATGCCACCAGCTTGGAGTGGTACTTATACAATGCCAGCCTTACTCCCTGACCTAGAGAAGAGAGACCAATTAGAAACAAAGAGTGTAGCCAAACTTGGATCCTTCACTGATAATCCAAAAATCATTTTAGCCGTAACCATGCATCCCATTAATTGAAATGCCTAGTATAGGCTGGAAGATTCTGAGAAGTATAATTGGGTTTCATCACATTTCTCAACTAGAGGAAAAACTTCTGAAATAGTTCTGAAACTATTGCAAACACTGTTACTAATGCCATTGAGGCATTAGAGGTAGGTACCCTAGTGAAGGTTGACTGGCAATCTATAGGGCACTGGATATACTCACTGCTCAAGTAGGGACATGTGCCCTCTTAGGGGACCAATGCTATTTTTATGCAAATCAATCCATCAAAATTAAACAAAACATTCAGGATATAACAGAAAAAATTCAGATTCTGCAAGAACTTGGGGTTTCCATGGTTTAGAATCCATTTGACTGGTTGAATTTTGGATCATGGGGAAAAGGTATTATGGACTTATTCCAAAGCCTTTCAATCCCTTCCCTTCTTATATTAATCATACTGTTTTTAATTCACTGCTTTATTTCCAGAAAACAGATGTGGATCAACATTCTCTCATTTCCAAAAATCATGCTGGGAAATCAGGCTTTATATCTCAAAGATGGTACTTATGATTCCTTACAAGCAAAACCTATGATAACTACCTTGCCTTACTGCAAAATACTGTTGCTTCCAAATAAAATTCCTCTCATTTCTTCCAGAAGCCTTGTTACTTATTTTGATGGAATCCATTTTCCTGGTATTTCATCAATTGGCCATAGTACCATAATTAATTCTCTTCCCATGGAACATGACACTGGACCTTCCAGCTATGTGGACACCTGGGGTATCCCCCTGGAACCATGGGACAGCACACAATCAATCTTAATCAGTGAGGCTTTTTAGAAAATATCTTCCTCAAAATGGGGAAATGTTAAAGGAACTCCATGTAGAGATGGTGTGGAGCAAAAGCCACACTCATTGATGGTGGGAGTTCTAAATGATACAGCCACTTTGGAAGACAGACTGGCAGGTTATTAGAAAGCTAAGCATGTGCTTATGATATGATCTAGCAATTGTGCTCTACGATTTTTACCCAAAAGTGGTGAAAGCTTCTGTCCACATAAAAACCTGCATATGAATGTTCTTAACAGCTTTTTGGGGGGTGCATGGTCCAGGAATCAAGCCTGGGTCTCCTGCATGGAAGGTGGGCATTCTACCACTAAAATCATCCATGCACCCCATAACAGCTTTTTATACTTTCTAAATACAAGAAGAAATCAAGATGGCCATCAAAAGGTGAATGGGTAAAAAATGGTGGCACATCCATGCAATGAAATATTGTCAGAAATAGAAATGAGTTAACAAACCATGAAAAGACATGGAGAAAAAAATTCATATTGCTAAATGAAAAAATCAAGTTGTAAAAGCTCTGTACTGTATGATTCCATCTGCAGGACACCTGGTGAAAGCAACAAAGGGCATAAAAAGATCAGTAGTTGCCATGAATTATGGGGAAGGGATAGCTGAACAGGGGAACACAGGGCATTTTAGGGCAATTCTACAAATCACTTCCAGAGAAGAGAAGGAGCAAAAACATTCCTGAATGGCTTGATAAGGCCAGCATTGTTCTGACACCCAATCAGACAAAAACATTACAAGGAAACAAATTGCAAAACAACACCTTCAACAAAATATTAGCATATATAATCTACAAAGGATAAAACATTGTGTCAATTTGTGTTTATGCTGGGAATGCAAGGCTGGTTCACTCTGTTAAAATTAATCAATATAATTCACAATATCAACAGACTGAAAAGAGAAAAAAGATAAGATAATCTGAATAAATGTGGAAAAATTACTTGACAGCATTCAACATACAAAAAGAACAAAAATGTTAAGTATATTATGAGACTTCCTTGCCTATAAGATATTCAGAATAAATCTAATACTAACATTATATTTTATATTGAAAGATTGGATAAATTCCAAGATGACAAATTAGGTAAATATATTCCCTCCCATCACAGCTATTCTACAATAAATTGGAAGTCTTAACCAGTGCAAAAAGGGACAAAAGTCATATATATTGAGCTGTAAGTAACAAAACTGTTTCATCCTAAGGAAAACATGATTATCTATGTACAGAAATCTGAGGAATCTGAAAAGTGGTGCTAAAATTAATAAATATGCTTAATAAATTCTCATGTACATAGTCCTTATACATAAATCAAATGACTTTTTATACACTTACAACAAAACTATTAGAAAGTAAACACTTAAAATACTGCTTAAATTACCACTGAAAATGATACTATATAAATCTTAAGTATAAATTTAAGTATATATTTAAGAATAAATCCTACAACATATGTGCAAAATCTGTATGCTCTAGGATATAAAAGTTTGAGAAAAATGAAAACAATCCTAAATAAAAGAACTGAATAACATCTTGGAAAACTTTAAATTGCTAAAAATTCATTTTTCACAAATTAATCTAAAGACTGAATGTGATCAGAATGTAAATCTCAGGAGTTTTTTTTTTTAAGAGAAACTGATGAACTTGTTTAAAACAGTATATGGAAAAGCAAAAGGACTAGATTCCTCTGAACACTTTTGGAAATGTTAGAGAACTTATCTGATTTCAATACTTATATTAATGCTAGCCATCAAGAAAGTGTTGTATTGGCAAAAGGGTAAATGTAAAGGTCAATGGAAAAAAATACAAAGTCTAACAATAGACCCACACATATATGTTCAATTGATTAATGAAAAAGTTGTAACTTCAATACAATGAAGACATGATAGTCTTTCAACAAATTGTGCTGGAACAACACAATAGCCATATGCCAAAAAATAAACCTCAAATTTCACCTCACACCAAATTTTACTTGAAATGGATCATATTCCTAAACATAAAAGCCAACCCTATACAACAGCATCCTAGAAGAAACACAGTAAATAATGCTTGCATCCTTGGGGTAAATCATGATTTGTTATCTAGGACATAAAGTCAACAAATAATCAAAGAACAATTTGATAAGGTGGGCTATGTAAAAATTGAAAACTTCTTTGCAGAAGAAAGTTAGGAAAATGAAAAGATAATCAGGAGTTAGAAAATATTTGCAAAACTTATTTTTTATGAAGGACTTGTGTCCAGAAAACATACAAAACTCTCAAAATGCAATAAAAGAACCAAAAAACTCAAAGGATACTGCACCAAAGGTATATATAGATGGCAAATAAGCATGTTAAATGAATTTCAACATTATTAATCATTAGTGAATGCAACTTAGAAACAAAATGAAATACCATTATATACCAATTATAATGAATAAAATTTAAAACACCAACCATACCAAGTGTTGCCAGAGATACTGAGGGAGTGGAACTCTCCCATATTGCTGTTCAGAATATGAAATGGTAGAATCACTTTGGAAATCATGTTGGAGGGTTCTTATAAAGTTAAAGGTACAGCTACCACAAGATGCAGCCATTATACTAGTTGGTATTGACCCAAGGGAAACAAAAGCACAGCTATACAAATACATGTATAAAAATGTATACAGATGCTTTAGGTGTGAGAATAGAAAGTAATACAAGAGTGCCCCAATTAGTGCATGAATAGACAAATTGTGGCATGTCTGTACAATGTAAAACTTCTCAGAAATTAAAAGAACAGAACTGGACTTAACAAGATGGTGATTTAAGAGGCTCCAGGGAATTGTACCTCCCCACACACAGAATCTTTTAATAACTAGCAAAAACTGCCATAGCCATATGCACCAGTTTGAAAGGATTTATGTACCCTAGAAAAGTCATTTTTAATCCTAATCAATCTTGTGGGAGAAAGCATTTCTTTAATCCCTATTCAACAGTGTAGGTCTGAATCTTTTGATTAGATTATTTCCGTGGACCAACTGGGAGTATTAACCTTGGATGAGAGGAAGATGTGACTCCACTCATTCTAGGTGGGTCTTGATTAGTTTACTGGAATTCTTTGAAAGAGGAAGCATTTTGGAGAAAACTTCAGAATGATGGAATAGCCACCCATAAGAGCTACCACCACAGCACATGCAGCCAGAGACCTTTGGAGATGAAGAAGGAAAACATCCCTGGGGGAGCTTCATAAAACAAGAAGCCTGGAGAGGAAGCTATCAGATGTTGCCATGTTTCCCATGTGCCTTTCCAGCTGAGAGAGAAACCCAGAATTTCATCAGCCTTTCCTGAGTGCAGGTAACCTCTTGTCGATGCCTGAATTTGTACATTTTTATGGCCTTGCTTTAATTGGGACATTTTTATGAGCTTAGAACTGTACACTAGCAACTTATTAAATTCCCCTTTTTAAAAAGCCATTCTGCTTGTGGTGTATTACATTCTGGCAGCTAACAAACTAGAACACCATCTTACCCAGCACTCAGGAAAATAGGTAAATAGTTGCCATAACTGGGAAACTGCAAAGTGAAAAAAAAATGCCTGAAAAACATACGGGCAACCTTTCTGCTGACTTGGTAACTCCTCAACCTTGCCTTTCCCAGCACAATGTGGAGCCAGGCTGAAGTCCCATTGTGGAAGCATCAACCAGCAAACGGATGCATAAAATGTGGCAAATACACACAATGGAGCATTATTCAGCTATGAAAGGAATGAAGTGCAGAGACATACAACATCATGCTGAAATAAAACAGGCCAGAGAGAAAAATACAACTGTTGCATGCTCTCACTGACATGAAATTATTAGAATGAACAAACCCACCAAGTCAGAATAAGTGATCAGGGCATGGTGGGGGCTAAGGGAATGGAAAGTTAAGGCTTAAAATGCACAGAGCTCATCTCTGGAATGATGGCAGTGATTGGTAATGGATGGTGGTGATGGTAGCACAGCGTCATGAATGCAGCTAACAGGACTGAACTATGTGTCTCAATATGATCAAAAGGGGGAATGTCACATTGCACATATAGTAACAGAATACACATCTTTCTTTAAAATCCATGGAATGACACCACAGAAACAGTGACCCCGACATTAAACCATTGGCTTTAATTAAAGTGCAATTAGAAAAATGTGCTCTGATCATTTGTCAGAAATATTCCAATGCAAAATGGTGGTGGTGGGATGGTGAATGGGGATCTATCTTATGGGTGATTTTTCTGCAAACCCACAATTTCTCTAATATAGAAAATCCTAGTTTTTAAGGACTAAACCAGGGAACGTTTCTCAAGCCTACCCTACCAGAATCATACTGAATATAACTAACAGCACCAAAATATATCTGATAAGAAAGAAAATATTGGGCTGTGCATATGTTAACAATACATTTTTTTTAAATCCATGAAACTGCACTACACAGTGAGCTGTAGTTGCCTAATTTCTCTGGGAAAGTGGACAGCACAATGTTGATGTGATAACAGTGAGCATTTTTGTCTTGTTTCTGATCTTAAAGGGAAAGCATAATTTTCTATCTCTTTACCAAGATCCTGATATTGTTTCCCTGATATCCTTTGCTTCTTTCTCAGTGTTTCCCATCTTCCCCGTGGGCATTAAGTTTATTTTTCTTAAGTCTTTGGGATGTCCACATGATGGTCTCATTGTTGGTGTTTTCTGGATTTGTATCCTTTTCTTGTACACGGGACATAAGTTCCTGCTTGTTTGGATTCTTTTGTATAGTTTTGTTACATTCTGTATATTTAATATTTTAAAATATTAGCTCTTGGAATTATTCCCTGAGCTGATTCTCTTGATTGCATTACCAGCTGGCGATAAGACAAAGATTTCCTTGTGCTTCAGCTCTCCTGTCAAGAACATTCTGTCGAGAACATCTACCCAAGGCAAATGCAGTGTGCCAGGTTTTCCCTGTCTTTCTGGGCTTGTGTCTTCCTTTTACTTTTGCTTTTTAGTTGTTTTGGAGTTCCCCTATGTACAGAAGTTTTGGTGTCCCCCTCTGTTTCCTAGAAGACAGACATGCCTCTTCTGGCTGTTTGAAGCCAGCAAGCCTTTGCCAAAAATTGACTGCCAACTTAGTTTCAATGTCTCAAGCTGATTTTGCCTACAGGGCAAGTTCTAGGAGAAGGGGCACACAGGGGAGGATTTTCCCAGCTGAGACAGGGCCAGGGATCCAAGAAGGTGACACAGACTGGCTCCAAATCCCCTGGAAGGTGCTCAGAAACATGCCAAGTGCTTCTTCCATGGCTTTCTTGGCCTGACAAATGCACCCCTTCAGCTAACCATCCCTCATATCCCTGAGGCAGCAGTGTCTGTAAGTCCCTCCACTGTGGCCTCTACTGAGGGGGTTGAAACAATGGCCAGCCTCAGGGCCAGGCCCCCAGGGATCCAAAGTTGTTCATTAAACCCCACGATCACTGAGTTCATGGCTCACCCTGGTCTTTGGGAAGAGGATTTTTGGGTCCCTTTCTGTCACTAGGGAGCTAACCAGGCACTGGACTCCACTGTGTCCTGCCATGAGAGTAGGGGTTGATGGCAGGAGCCACTAGGCAAAGTGACCAATTTACTGTTCCTTACTGTAATATTCCAGCCTCTCTCTCCCACTGTTCCCTGAATGCTGTATGTACAGTGGGATTCTTTTGCCACAGGGAGCTATAGAGTAGTGATTCAGGCACTTCCCGCCTGTTTAATTTACCCACACAGTGAACTGATACTGAGAAACAGAAATGAGAAAACTGCCAATAAAGACAGAACATGGATTAAAAACTCCAACGTTATTTTGAATTTTATCATAGCAGAACTAAAAGACTGTATACGGTATGATTCCATTCACAGGAAATCCCAGAAGAAGCAAAACTAATAAAAGGTTTTAGAAATAGATTAGTGATTTGGGGTCAGAGGGCATAAGAAGGCACAAAATTGATGACAAAAGGACACACGAAAGCACTCTGGGGTGAGAGAGCTGTTCTGTGTGTTGACTGAGCAGTGGTTGTATGGTGTGAATAATCATCACAATTATAATCTTGGATTTTAATTCTGCATATGCTATGACATGATTGATTTACAGTCCTTACTAAAAGGGGAAAGAGCAAATAGCATGCTTAACTGATCAAAGCATATGCATTCTGCAAACAGGTATGCAATTTGGATTAAAATCCAGCAAGTTATCAAGTCTATAAATGTGATCTATAATGTTAGAAAATTCAAAAATAAAAAAGAAGTACTAAAGGAACACAAAGGGAATTTACGCAACTCTTTGCATTGCTCCTTGCATTTCATAAATGTAGAAAAAGTAATAAAATACATTAAGACAAAAAATATGCCACAGATGTCCCTGCATTGCTGCAAGTCTAAAAAGATGTATAATTAGTAGAATATAAAGTTAAAACAAAATGGTCTTAACTAAATTGGTTTAAAGCTTAGTGAATTCTATACAGGAACACCTGAAAATATAATGATGATGCTTTGAAGGCAAATATTGAGGAAAGTACTGCTAGAAAAATTGGCTTCAGTGCTGAGCTGCTCTTGCCCTTAGAAGTTGAGGCTTAAATTGCCCAACTCTATCCTCAGCACCTAATTTACAGACAGCCTTGGTCATGAACCATAGAGCCATGTTTAATTGCCCCAAGAGATTTCCCTTGGAGTTTGCCTCCCCCAGGACAAATACCTGAACCTGGTCTTGGAAAAACAGAGGTTGACTTGAAGCCCAGTTAAATCCCAGCTCAGAGATACAAGCAAGAGGGCTAGAGACTCATTTCACAGGGGGAGGTGTCCATGGTCCCTGCAGCTCCTACTATGGACTGAAGCCACTTTCCCAAAGAGCCCACCAAGTTCACTGGAAGGTGATAAGGTGAGTGAAGCATTATCACCCCTTCCTCTGGATTGTAGTCAGAAATATGGAGCTTATAATATACTTATTTCACAGTAAGAGTGGACTTTTCTTAGTTCTAGTAACTCAATATGGTTGTTGACAAAATTTTGCAATGGCAACATATTCTAGATAAATTAACACTTTATAGAGATTAATTAACACACTTGCATGAAAAACAAATGACCGAAGATAAGATTATTGTAGAAAATATTTGGTTTCATGCTCTGTTGTATAAGAGGTATCATGGCAAACTTTTTTTATGATTGCTGAATTTATTCATCTCCACTGTCTTTATCCTTGTTTACTCACTCAACGACCTTGCCAATAACACAAATTTGAAGAACCTAAGAACTGTCTTCATGACATGAGAAGACTCTGAGGTCCTCTCACTCAGCTATGTGATCAACAGATCAACATTCAAGAGTAGAAAAAAGACTTCAGATTTAATGAAGGGAAAATATTAATCCAGTCCTATTAGGTCCAGCAGGGCTGTGTCTATGGTAGAATTAGCATTTAGATAAAGGTCATCTAATATTGTTGACATTTACTCTTGAAAGTCAGATATTGAGAGAGCGAGAATAAAGTGGGGCAAGAACACAATACGAGGGCTGTAGACAGGTGACCCTTCCCCCCGTGTACCCAGCGTGCATCAAGGCTCACAATGTCCGGGGACCCAGGGGAGGCTGTGGCCACAGTGGTGGACCAAAGGCAACCTGGGTCCCTACAGACCCTCAGCTCTTACAGCTGTGCCACTGTTCTCTCTGAGGTCTTGTCCTCACTCGCTGCCTTGTGGGGCTGCTCCAGGCCAGTCATGAAAACTCTATAGAATTCCTAGACTCTCCCATGGCCTCTCACAGGAGCTGCAGCCTCGACCACTTAACTGTCTTCTCCAGAGGAACATGTTAGAGCTCACTCTGTCTTCCAAGCAGGACCAGGAGTGCAGCAGCATCCTGAGTGCATGGAAGGAGCCCTACGGCTTTGGGTGGTCCCAGGTCCCCTCTGCCACAGTTTGTAGTAGAAAGGTACACAATTTATACCCTGTGGCTGTCAGCTCCTGGATTTGAGAAAAAGAGATAAAAATACATAGCTTTGGATCCCTTCCAAACAGAGTCTAGAGGTTATCCTGGGGGTTATTCTTATGCATTAAATAGATATCACCTTGTTAGTCAAGATGGAATGGAGAGACTGGAGGAAACTGCCTGAAAATGTAGAGTTGTGTTCCAGTAGCCATATTTCTTGAAGATGATTGTATAATGATATAGCTTTCACAATGTGACTGTGCAATTGTGAAAACCTTGTGTCTGATGCTCCTTTTATCTACCTTATCAACATATGAGTAAAACATATGGAATAAAGGTGAATAATGGGGGAACAAATGTTAAAATAAATTTAGATTGAAATGCTGGTGATCGGTAATGGTGAAGGGTGGGGGTATGGTATGTACGAATTTTTTTCTGTTTTCTTTTTATTTCTTTTTCTGAATAGATGGAAATGTTCCAAGAAATGATCATGATGATGAATATACAACTAGGTGATGATATTGTGAATTACTGAATATATATGTAGAATGGAATGATCAAAAGTTACGAATGTTTGTGTTTGTTTGGTGTTTTTTGGTATTTCTTAAAAAAATTAAAATTAAATGAATAAATAGTACATAGCTTTGGATCCAGCAGGCAGAGAGGCATACCAATATACTTTGCTAGGGTCAATGTGCAAGCATCTACTGATTACTGACGTATTCGGTTTTTTAGTGTTGTATACCTTTTCTTTATAGACTTTATTTTTTAGAGTTTTAAATTACAAAAAAAAATTGCACAGAAAGTACACAGCATTCCTATATACCCACTTTCCCACATCCACCCCATAGAGTTTCACCTATTGTGGCATCTTGGGTTAGTATAGAACATTTGTTGCAGGAGATGAGCCAATAAGATATAATTTAATTAAATGAAGCCCATAGTTTGCATTAGGGCTCACTCTTTGTGTTGCAGAGGTCTGTGTTTTTCATTTTATTCTGAAATAATTTTAAATTTATGGGCATAAGCAAAAACAACACTATTTATCTAGATTCTGAACATTTGAATGCAGGTTACACACACCATACTCCTTAAATACATGTACATTTCTTATGAACAAAGTATACTCACTTACATAATCACCTTAAGTGCAGTTATCAAGTTCAAGAAATTTAATATTGATATAAAGTTTTATAGTCTATATTCCAGCTGTTTCTTATAACTCAATAATGTTCTTTTGAGCCTTTTTGCCTCCAACCTAAGGTCTCTTCCAATATTGTAGATTGTGTTGGTTTTATTTTTCTCTTTGATTTCTCTATCTTTCATTTTCTAAACTTTTACAGACACATATAAAACAGAAATATTTCCATCCTAACCCCTCCAAAGCAGTAGGATTAATTAGGTCCACAATATTATGGTACCTTCCCTGCCATCCATTATTTGACTTTCCCTTCACCCCAAACAGAAATCTTACACACGTTAGGCATTAACCCTATATCCCCCACCTTTATGTATGTAGTCTTGACTTCAAATTACATTTTTAATCATTATGAGTCCAAAATCCTGAGTTATCCTTACAGTGTATGCATTTGCTCTCTAGATCAGGTAGGAAGTAAACAGTGGCATTAGAAGGCAGCATACAATGATACTGGTATCTATATTTGCCTACGTCATTATTTTTATTTCCACATTTGACTTCAATTTTCTATTGTCCTTTTGCCTGCCAGAAGGCAAATGTATTCTCTTACATTTGTTTTCAGAAATTTATAATTTTAACTTTTCTCATCAGGCCTATTACTAAATTATCAATATTTAGCATGGTGTGAGGTAGCAGTTAAAGTTTGTTGGCTTCCATTTGCATATGCAGTACCTTCAAAAAAATTTTTTTGGAAAAACTTTTCTATTTCATTAAATTTTGGAGGGACATCACCTCAACAACCACTTGACTATAGATGTAGAGGCTATTTTTGGGCATTTAAGCTGTTTCATTGATTTACCTGTCTATTCTGGTGCGAAAATGAAATTGGGATTATTGTAGCTTTCATCAACGTAGTCCTGAGATCAGGAAATGTAGCTTCTCTAAATTTGATCTTTTTTCTAAACTGTTTTGTCTGCTGCAAATCCTTTTGTGTTTCTAGATCAATTTTTAGTATCAGCTTTTTAATTTCTGCTTTTAAAAATGGCTGCTAAGTGGGTTTGATTCCTGGAGCCTACCCATGTCAAAAAAAAAATGAAAAAATGGCTGCTGGGATTGTGATTGAGATTGTATTAAATCTACAAATCAGTTAAAAGAAGATTGACTTTATAATAATGACATCATAATAATATTCAATCTTCCCATTCATGAAAGTGGTTTATCTATTTCTAATTTCTCTCAACAATTTCCATAAATGTTTAATTAGAAATCTGTGCTTAAATTATCTTTGCTTGCACATCTTTTCAAGTCTTACTTATTTGTACATCTCATAAAATGAGTTGGAAAAGTTTTCCCCTCCATTATTTTCTGAGCTTGTGTAATCTTTATATTATCTCTTCTTTGGATGTTAGCTAAAAATCCTAAGTATAACCACCTAAGTAAAGATTATTTTTATAATGAATTCAATTTCTTACACCCATATACATGATTTAGATTTTACCTAGTTCTTTTTGGATGGTTTTGATAGATTGCATTTTTCAATGAATTTGTGCATTTCATCAATGTTTTCAAATGTATTATCATGAAATGTGATAATTCTTAAAGATTATCACAATACTCCATTATTAATTTTAAGGTCTATATAATCTCTAATTATATTCTCTCATTCTTATTGGTGGTAATTACTGTTTTTCCTCCTTCTTGTTCTTAATTAGTCCTTCCAGACTCTTATCAAATTGTCAGTCTTTCTATATCACCAGTTTCTTTTAAATTTATTTATCTTTTCTGATGTTTATTTTCATTTTATTGATGTCTGTTCCTATCTTTATGATTTCTTGATTTTTTATTTACTTTGTATTTATCTTGCTTGGATTGTTGCTTCTTAAATTAGAAATTTAGATTAGTGATTTTAAACCTTTCTATTCTCTCTTCTAATATATATTTAATTGCAATATAAACTAACTCTATAAAATTCTCACCAATCACTGCTTTGTCTGCTTTCCATAAAGTTTGATATGATGCAGTTGTTTAATAATTCCATTCAAAATATTTCTTAATTTTTTCATATTTATACCTTGTTGTATGTTATTTAGAAATTTTTCATTAAATTTCCACATAGCTGGAATTTTTCTAGTTATCAGTTGTTAATGATTATTAATATGTGGTCTGAATCATTCAATATTTTGACATTCAATTGAAACCAATTTTATGGAGCACTATATATCTATATTCATTAACGTCCCATGTATTGGATAGCCTGGAGAGACCAAAAGATCTGATAAAAATAAATAGCTGAGAATGAGATATGAGGACATTGCTGAGATATATTTAGAAAATTTAGTCTGTAAGCCTTGGGAATAGTTTGGATGGGAGGTAAGCAAGATGTAAAACACTGTAACTTGCTGGTTGAACAAATCTTTCTGCAGTACCTGCTATGGCTAGGAACTAAACATATGGCAATGAACCAGAGAGGTGAGGCCCTGATCCCATGTGGCTTACACCTGAGACTTGGGTGGTTGACGGTCCAGGTGGATGAGATATCTGCACTGAGGAAGCAAGTACGAGATGAAATTCTTAGGGACAATGGCTGTGAGTTTGAGTTTGAAGGGCCTGTAGTTGATCAAGGCAAATAAGACCCAGAAGGGCTTAGGATTCACAAATCTATAGTTTGGGAGGGAGATCACTTGAAGTGACAGATCTGCAAAATGTCAAAGTGTGGGAAGAATCAGCTCCCAGAGTAGGATGACGGACCAAGAGAACACAAGGTGAGGAAAGATGCCCAAAGGCCAGCTGTGAGGCATCTTACACTGGGAAGGGGAGGCGAGAAGAACCATCTCAAAATTGCTGTTAAGGACAGCTTCAGAGATTGGGACCTTAGATCCATGGTTGTGTTGGGTGCTGCATAGAAGCTCAGAGATGATCCCCTGAAGGGAGTCCTTGCTGTGGCATGAGGAAGCAGAAGTATTGTCTACCTGACCATGTA
The DNA here is from genome assembly GCA_004026745.1 of Myrmecophaga tridactyla. Lineage (NCBI taxonomy): Eukaryota > Metazoa > Chordata > Mammalia > Pilosa > Myrmecophagidae > Myrmecophaga > Myrmecophaga tridactyla. The sequence goes on from PVIY010033495.1 coordinate 20,932, forward strand.
AGCAGATGCCAATGCATGGAGGGGACAGAGAGAGAGAGGGTACAAACAGCCTTCTGTAAAGGATGTTCTTTGTGGCCTTTAGAGGAAGGTTAGGGTGAAGACAGCTGGCTTCCATTACACAAATCTAGATGGCAAAGTTCTCAAAGATAAAGTGAAAGGAAAAGTCAATGGAAGATGTGGTTTTCAGAAAAACTGGGTGGTGTTTGAGGAAATAAATGGGCCTTCACCAATTAAAGCAGTTGACTCCTTATGATTCCAAGACCAGGGTTGGTTCAAAAATAGCCACACAAGATAACATGAATCTGAAGCGAGTGTAATGTTACCTCTACAGAGTTTCCAGGAGGGGCCATCACTGATGATCAAATGAAGGGGGGCCCAAGAGTCATGCCTGGCCAAGTGGGGAAGTACAACCAGACACTGGTGACAGAGTTCGTGCTGCAGGGATTCTCAGAACACCCACAACTGTGGCTACCCCTGTTCAGCTGCTTCTTCTTCCTCTACTCCATGGCCCTTGTGGGAAACACTTTGATCATCACTGTCATCACCTGCAGCTCTGGCCTCCACAGCCCCATGTACTTTTTCCTGTTCAACCTGGCCACCATGGACATCATCTGCACCTCCTCTGTGCTACCCAAGGTGCTGGTAGGCCTGGCCTCAGAGGAAAATACCATCTCCTTCCAGGGCTGCATGGCCCAGCTCTTCTTCCTTGTCTGGTCTGCATCTTCTGAGCTGCTGCTGCTCACAGTCATGGCCTATGACCGTTATGTGGCCATCTGCCGGCCACTGCATTATGGGACCCTGATGAGTCTGCGGCTCTGCCTGGCACTGGCTGTGGCAGTCTGGGTCATCTGTGCCCTAAACTCCTCAGTCCACACTGGTCTGATGGCACAGCTGTCCTTCTGTCGCCCCAATGTAATTACTCACTTCTTCTGTGAGATTCCCCCGCTGTTGCTGCTCTCTTGCAGTCCCACACATGTGAACAGCATCATGACCATCTTGGCTGATGCCTTCTATGGAGGCATCAACTTCCTGCTCACCCTCGTGTCCTACGGCTACATCATTGCCAGCATCCTACGCATCCGCTCAGCCGAGGGGAAGAGGAGGGCCTTCTCCACCTGCTCCTCCCACCTCATTGTGGTCTCTGTCTACTACTCAGCTGTGTTCTGTGCCTACATCAGCCCAGTGGTCAGCTACAGCCCAGAGAGAAGCAAACTGGCTGGAGTTCTGTACACAGCTATGAGCCCCACCCTAAACCCACTCATTTACACACTGAGGAACAAGGAGGTCAAGGCAGCCCTAGGGAAACTTTTCCCCATTTGTAGAAATTAAATGCCATTATACTATCCTGTGCTGACCCTTGCACATTTCTGAAGACCATGCTTACAGAAGTCAGACCTAGTTATCAGAGTTTTAGTGAAATCATCCCAGCCTTGGCTGCTGGCCAAGTTGGTATGGCTTTGCTGGCTCTGTTGGTTTGTTGAAACTGCATGGATGTTTCATGCATGGTATCTCATGATGTGACCTCATAATAAATGTTGCCCCAGTATGGTATCTCATGATGTGATCTCATAATAAGTATCATGTCTACAGAAGCAGAATTAGTTCCTGAGAGGCATACTTCTTGCACTCGGGGAAACATGCCAGGCTCTGGGTGACTTCTCAGGGATTTGTGATATCTCCCCCTAACCCTCTCTTGATTCAATCTTCCTTATATATTATTACCCCTTCCTTGCACTCCAAGCTCTAACTGAAAGGGTTGACCAGCTGTACCAACATCTGACCTCCTTGGCCCCATACATCACCTCCACCAATGCACTGTCCCCACCCATGTACTTTCTCCACCTATGCACTTTTCAGAGTGGTCTATCAGCCCAGGACCCCCCTCATCTGTACATTCAATATCAGTTTACATTCAAAGTCAGCCCAAATGCCCCCTTCCCTCAAAGTCTTTCTTCTGTGCTCCAAACAGTACCTTGCTCTGCCTTGTGGATGCTAGTTTCCTGCACCTCTTGAGCTCTGTATCCTTAGGATACTAATTTCAGGCACAGGTCACCATCACCATCAGTAGTAGCTGACCCTTCATGTAGGATGTATCTCCACCTTGCTTTGTTCAGAGTGGGGTTCCCTGCCCTAAAACCTACCTAAACCTAATAACCGTTATCTAGATATGTGTTCAATAGCACATCATTGCCCAACTCCTCAGCTTGTTCACAAAAATGTCCCAATTGTGCATGTATAAATTTGAGTTGCCTCAGTAGCCAGTACAAATTCGTGACTGCAGCTGCACCAGGTTCTTTATGAACCATTTAATATTCTTTAAACAACATTTCATAAAAAGTGGGTTGTCTAACTCATGAAGTGTGCTGTTTTGTCCCATCATGTGGAAAGGACTTTGGGTTAGTTTATTATGTTCAGTGTGGTGAGATGGGGGAGTGTGTCTGTGGTGCAGAGGCAGGGGGTCCCATTCTTGATTCCTGAAGTGAGGGTTTTGTATTATGAATTCATTCTTACAGTTGCATATTATTCTGGAAGCTAGATTTCCAAGACCGAGATATTGGCAGGGTCACACTCCCTTTGAAGGGACTAGGAGAGTATTATACCTTCCCTCTTTCAGCCTATTGGTGGCTCCTGCTGATTCTTGGCTTGTGGTAGCATCACTCCAATCTCTGCCTCCATCATCATGTGGCCATCTTTCCTTTCTCCTCTGTGTCTGTGTCTCAATCTTCCCCGTACTTTCTCTCATAAAGAAACCAGATATTGGAATGATATGAGATTGTTTAATTAATTAAATTACAAGAACCTATTACAGAAAGGATCCATGCACAGGTTCCAAGTAGACACATTTCCCTGGGGATGTTATTCAACATTCCCTGGGGATGCTCTCTTGCCTCCTGTATGAGGGTTCTCTAGAGAAACAGAACCAACAGGAGGTATCTGTAAGTATAATATTTATAAAAGTGTCTCATTCAACACTGGGGACACAAGAGTCCGAAATCTGTAAGGTTTGCTGTGAAGCTGGTAACTCTGACGATGAAGGGTCTAGATGAACTCTGCAGAAGAAGCTCCCTGGTTGAAGAAGCTGTGAAAATTTTTTCTTTCCCCTTAAAATTCTTCAACTGATTGGATCACATTAGGCTGACTGGATTTTCTCATTTGCAGGAGATGCTCTCTTAGTTGATCGTAGATGTAATCAGCCACAGATGCAATAAACTGACTGATGATTTAATAAACCAGCCTTCAGACTTATCAACCAGCCATGAAATATCCTTGCAGTGATGGCTAGTGCATGCCTGACCAGACAACTTGGTACCATCACATGTCCTAGTCAACACCAGAACCTAACCATCACAGTCCACCACTTGTCAACGTGACAACTATACACATCCCCTTAAACAATGCTTAACTTCTAAACAGAACACAGTAACAGTCTGTGTGTCCTATTTAGAAATTAAGCAAAACACATTCACCCCATTGCAATATACCAACCACATCTCAACCCAATATAGCATTAACTCTAAGTAGAAAATCTCATCTAAATATTATCCTCTCAAAAGTCATATATCTTTTTAATTAAATCATAATTGATTATGGCTGATACCATTAATGATTTCAAAGTCTAGAGAAATAAAAGCCTTTCCCACAGATACAAGTGCACATATTTGGGTGTCTCAAAAAGATGAAATTTGAAAAGTTTTCAAGCTGATAATCCAGTCCTCTTGTGCTCCACTGTTCCTATAGCCTTTTAAGGAATCCCTGGGTATTGCTCATGAAAATTGGCTCTACATCAGACTCAGCTTGGTCTCTTCTTTACATTACATTAGGATTCTGTTTCTATTTAAATCACAGAAAGCTAAATATTCATGGCACAAACCATATGGGAATTAATTTTGCTTCCATACAAAAGAAGTCTGCATGAAGGCAGTCTTCATCTGGTGAGGCAACCCCTTGTGGAAAGTTATAGTAAAGCCCATATGTTGTTCTGCTTCACTTCCTAAGAGCATGGAGCCTTTTTCACAATCATCTTGCAGAGAGAAGGCAGGAGGAACAACAAGTGCAAAGGGAGATGTTTTGGCTCATTCTGGGCCAACAGCTTCCACTCATTTCCATTTAGCCAGACTGAGCATATTGCAGCCTTGATGGAAGGAAGAGTGTCGAGCAGGGAGGAGAAGAGAAAGACACTCCCTGGACAATGGAGGAGCACAGCCCACTGACAGTCCCCATGAGCCTCAATTATTATCTGGGTCCACTAATCTGTGTTAGGTACTGCCCACTTTCATCCAATGACCGCACACTAATAACCTGGAATTAAACATTGCAAGCTATTTCTCATCCCCTTGCAGCCCTTGTCATTCTGTAGTTCATGGTTATTATTCTTGCCTTCGGAAACATTAATGCACTTTAGAACTGAATTAGACAGGTAGAAACTACCCACTGCTTCCTTCACAAAACCAAAACTGCTCAAACCAGTGGAAAAAAAATGGCCCCAAGCAAAAGTCACCTTCGAAGTATCTTTGGTGAGACAAGAAATATCATCATAAAGACCTGGGTCAGGAGGCATTAAGCAGGACTCCTAGGAGCTGGAGGATTGTGATTACATGTTATAATTTATGAATGGTTTCCCATGTTAATTCTAGCCATTGGGAGAAAGTTTGGGTACAATTTAATGTATACCGAATATAAGAAATACCAGATGCTGGCTCTGGGGATATGTGCCTAATGGGACCATAAGGAGTAGCAATGACTTTCTCACCTAAGTCTCTGGGTGGAGAAACTCATCTCTGTTAAGAAGGTTAGAACTTCAGACAGGGTGTGACCACCATTTAGTCATCTGTTGATGGTGATGGGATAATTTTGTAACTATTCTACACTGGTTTGCCAGTTTGAAACTATTATATACCCCAGAAAAGCCATGTTTTAGTCCTGATCCAATCTTGTGGGGCCAGATGTATTGTTTAGGGTGTGAAACTTTTGACTGGACTACTTCCATGAAGATGTGGCCCACCCAACTGTCACTGTGACCTTCTGATTAGATGGAGATGTGACTCCACCCATTCAAGGTGGGTCTTGATTGGTTTACTAGAGCCCTTTAAAGGGGGAAACATTTTGGAGAAACCTCAGGTGCAGATGCTTGGAGAAGAGAGCCAACAGAGCCAACGCCAGACCCCAGATGTTTGGAAATTCAGAGCCCAGCGGACATCCCCATGTGCCTTCCCATGAGATGGTAAACAGCCTAGAACCTGGAGAAAGCCAAAGGAAGCCAAAAGATGAATCCCCACAGGAAACAGAGATTGAAAGCAATGGAGCGTAGGACTAAGGAGCTAGCAGATGCCAGCCACATGCCTTCCCACCTGACAGAGGCATTCTGAACATGATCAGCTTTTCCTGAGTGAAGGTAACCTCTTGTTGCTGCCTTCATTTGGGCATTTTCATGGACTTCGAACTGCAAACTTGCAACTTAATAGATTCCCTTTATAAAAGTCATTTCATTTCTGGTATATTGTATTCCAGCAGTTTCAGCAAACCAAAACACCTGGGTATAGGACAGATAGGAGCATGGGACCTGGAAACACAAAAATGGAGATGCTGATATCTTTGCCTTCATGGAGTTCTTCTCAGGAAGATACAGAAGAATCAAGTTGAGCATCTGCACAGATGTGGTATTATGTGTCGCAACACCCCACAAAATTCTGCAATGTTCCCATAGTCTTCCTGAAGAGCTTTCAAAATGTTTATTCTTGTCAAATGCAGCTGTTTTTTGTTGTTTGTTTGTTGTCTACATTCTTGGTCTAAGGGATAGGGGGTTATATCTAGTATATTATTAGAGAAAAATTTTATTCTTAAGTAATGTGCATACAAAATCCAGAGGATGCTACACAATAGCCCTTTGATTTCACCCCCACTTCATCCCACCTATCCCCATAAGCCTCCAAGGCAGGGGTCAGGACCCTCCTCTCTGACACCATTTGTCTTCACACACAGGCTTCTCTGTATATAGACCTTACTGTCTTCCAAACCCAACTCCCCTCCATTCTGGGGAATGATTTCTCAATGAATTTCAAATGTTTTTTCTACATTGTTGGAAAGAAAGTGTCTGTGAGTCCCTTACCTTCAAATAAAAGCATTCAAGCAAATAAAACTGACTTTATAATATGTAGCTGATCTACTTTTCTTTCCCAGAGTTACTTTTATTCTTACCCTTTTCTCACTCAGGTAGATGAAAGAAGGCCTTATAAGGATCAGTTGTTACAAAATGGATGAAAACAAAAAGCATCAATATTCAGCTTCAAGTTAAAATAAAATTCAGAACGTCCTATCATTGCAAAATAGTTTTAAGTCTAAAGTTTGTGAGAATAAAGATAAGTTGCCAAGAGCCAGGGCATGAAGCTTAAGCCAAGGCAGGAGCACTGATGATGTGAGACAATTTTCCCTTGTCCTGAAGAAAAGAAGACTCTTTTGACCTGAAAAATGAGAGTGAACAGGGAAGCATGAGCATTAGAGGGTGTTGAGAGACTTTTAAAGAGCTTATTCCCACCGACATAGCCATGCCCTGGGAGATCTGGGCCCCAAGAAAATCCATGGCCCCAAGAGAGGATCATCATAATGGATGCTTCCCCCAACACCAAGCAAGGGTAACAGAGTGGAAGAGGCTATTGGTGTGACCATCCCAAGAGCATCCAGCAGGTTTTGCAATGGTTAAGGCTTAGTCACAGAGAAACTTGCCATCTTCCATGGAGGAACTGAAAATAACAGAGAGTGGCTGTGCCTCAGAGACTTCATGGCTTAGTTCATTAATTCACCTGTGGCTATGAGGCTGAATCACTCCTCCAAGACCAAAAGGGAAGTTGAGGCTGAGAACGCCACTCCTAGCAGGTTTCCTCACTTTCAGATGCCAACTGGGACACAGGGCCCTACCTTTTTCCTTCCCTGTCATGATGTTGTAGAAACCTTGGCAGGGGAGGAAGAGTAAACCTGAACAATACCAACTTGAGGCAGCACTCTGCTGTTAAAGGGAAAGGAGATCCGTTATAGAAATAAGGTTCAATGATGGAGAAAATAAACAAAGT
>PVIY010033496.1:0-13983 GCA_004026745.1 Myrmecophaga tridactyla
CCGTGGCTTTGCTTCACAGAAGCAGTTTCTCAGAGGGATCTGTTATTCTGTTTTCATAAGTTCTGTACCCACCCCACTTGCAGACGTGAGAAATGCGCCCTCCCCCAATTGTCAGCCCCAGACATCTCAAATTCAAGGCCTTGTTTCAAAGCAATTGGAAGGCTGTTTTCCCTACCACCAGCCACAGGGGTAAGGGACATGCCCGCCAGGTCCCTAAGCTTCCCTTAGCCCATCTGTTTCTACCTCGTACCAGCAATCAGGGAACCCCAAGTTTACCATTGCGGGGTGAGGCCAACCCATTAATTAGGCCTAAGCCTGGCGACTCCCAGGCCCTGCAGGGCTCAGGGATGGCTGGGACTGCCTCTGCCGCCCTCTTTGTGGTTCAAACCTCAGCCTTATCTCCGCTCTGCCTCTACTTCCCACTTTTCTGTCGGAAGAGCTGCCCTGACTCGGAGCCCAGATCACTTCCCTGGCTCCAGGTGAAGTAACAGCAAAATGAGGGCTGTGATAGCAGGAAGGAGAGATGATTGGCACCCCTTAGAGGCTTCTCTCTAGGCGGTCCTGAAGGGACAAGGGATGTTCCTGAAGGAAAGGACGTCTGCGCTGAGATGGGTAAGGTGAACAGAAGTCGGCTAGGAACAGGGCATGGGGCAGAAGGCAAGGAGGGGAGGGAGCGCTCCAGGCACAAGGACTAGCAGAAGCTTCCAGGCAGGGGGAAGCTGGAGAGTCTGGAGACCTTCCTGGTTCAGCAGGGCCAGGGGAAGTGAAGCTGGAGAGGTGGGCAGGGATGAGATGCTGAGGCACCTTACAAGTAGGTGAGGCCAAGAACTGGGACTTTATCCCTAGGACAGTGGGGCTCCACTGAAGAATCCCAAGCACTGGAGAAAGTACTAGAGTGTGCAGGCAGGCCCCAGCTCTGCATGGAGGCATGGGAGAAATGTAAGACTCCATCCCGACCTTCAGAACCTCAGTGCCTCAATGGGCAAATGACTGAAAAGTGAGTTAGCCACCCAGTCTGGCTGTACGTGATGCTCAGATTCAGAGGCAGGATGGAAACTCAGATTTATTGGGTGCCCACCACGGGTCAGGATCTGCACGGAGGCCCCTAATATCTGGCATCTCATTTAGTCTTCAAGGCAACCTCAGCCTTTACCTGGTGTCACCCCCATTTTGCAGATGAGAAGACCGAAGCTCAAAGGGGTTAGCTTCAGACTGTCCTATAAACAAGAAGGGACAGTACCAGGATAAGAGTTCAGGCAGTGCTCTTTCTCCTCCCATGTAGCCTCAGCTAAACGTGGGCAAAGGGTGTGGGAAAGGCTTCACGGAGAAGATAAGGTCTGAGGGGTTAGAGTGTCACTCCATGTGTCTCGGTGTAACCTCTCAGACTGTGCAATGTGGATTAAGGGTCCGGCACTTGTGCATTAGGGGATGGGTTTATGGCATTGCATAAACCTTGGAAGTTTGCCAGTCAGGACCTTGGAGGCAAGTCTTGTGCCTGCTGTGCTAGGGAGGCAACAGCTTTGCAAAGAATGAAATCAACGAGTGAAGCATGCAATCCCCAGGTCTCTCCATATTTAAGGATACTATGCTGTTTAAACGCCATTCACGGAGAGTGGGGTCTCCTGGAGATAGTTGCTTTAAAGGATTCCTAATCTCTTAATTCTGTAGTCAGGAATTGTGCACAGTAGGGATACTGATTATTTGAATTGGAAGTGGGTCACTGACACACACTTAAAATGTCTTCAAGAAAAACAGAGTCTGGGCCAGTTTGCTTAAGGGGGTGAGTGAGCCAAGTATTTTTTTAATGTAAGGGTTATGAAGAATGCCATACTTGCATTCTGGGGCCCCTGACAGACCTGAGCTGAACCAGTTGGTTTTCCAAGCTGGCCCTCCTGGGAGCTAGTGGTCCCCTGGGGGTGACAGCGCTCACCCTGCTGACAGAGCCTGGTTCTCTGACATTCAGAGGGTTGTGAAATTCAGATATTCTGTGGAATCTAGCTCCACAGTTGACCTCAGGAAATAAAACCAGTTTCCATGACTAACTGACATTAATGACTGATAGGTAAAGGATGAACAATTAGGTAACAGGGAGAACCAAGGCCAGAGAATGCAGAGATTTTCTCAGGTTCCTTATACACAGTCTTCCTTATTAGTGGCCAGTTAAGAGGGCCAAGACCTTGAGCATATAGGAGAACTGAGCACGGCTAGCCCTGATGAAGTTACAAATTGAGTTTTCCTCCTGCCCTATTCCTTGCCTTCTTCACCTCCCACTCCTACTACCTCCAGGTCTGATGCCCCTTGGGGGCCTTTTGGGATGATACCCAGTGCTTCCCTGGTCATTGTCTTCCCCCTCAGCACCCTCACTCCTCCCACTGGATGAGCTGTCACCCAGTTGCCCTGGGTTGGCCGTCCTGGCAGAGATGACTAAACCATTCTGGGTTCTCCCATTCTAAGGGAACAACATGGTACACCCTTTCACTGCAGGTCCTGTTCTCCTGGGTTTTCTGTATCTTCCTTCTGCTTTCCCTCCAAGGTCCCTGAACAATGCAGCTCAGTCCTATAGAGAAGACAGCAAGCCGGAATGATAGTTGCAGGAAAATTGGAAAGATTAGCCCATCCTTGCCCCACATTATCCTGCTCAGAATCTGGGGCAAGGGGAAAACATACTCAACTGCCATGCTCATGGGTCCAGATCAGCTCACTGTCCCCCAACCCTCAGCTCTCTTCCCAACATGGATTCCTGCTGTGCCTCTCCGGTGGTTTTACTAAGTGTCTCCTGGTTGAACCTGACTCTATGTCTTCCCGTCTCTCCAGTGCCCAGATTTTCAGACATTGTATACCATAGGAGGCCACGTGATGAGATCCAGACTTGAGCTATGAGTTTGCTGCTAACTTAACTCTCAGCAGGTCCCTAAACCTCTTTGGAGCACCTCATGTATTAAATCAGGATAATATACCTGCTGTTCCAAGGATCCAGTGAGTGAATGTGGAGGTGCTTCATAACCTGGGAAGCAGCAGTTCCCAGAATATGTTCTGCAAAACTCTGCTCTCCCGAGAGATGTTTATAAGCTATTCAGGAAAAAAAAAAAAGTGTTTAAGTCAAGCTCAGAAAAGGCTGGCCTAAATAAAGTGAACCATATTTCTTTTCCTTTAGGACTTAATTTGCCAGTGTACATAGCAAGTCTCTAAGACCAGGGTACAAAACACAGCTTTTGCCTTAGAACCACTTTTTTTTTCATGGTCTACTTATGAACATCTTTTAGATTGCTGGTTCCATAGAACAGTGTATATTATTGTTCCTCCTACAAATAATAGTGCTTATCTTTCCATAAGACTTATTCCATCTTCCAGGTCATTAAGCCTGGATGATGCCAACAACCAGTGTCTGAGAAAGTATTGCCTGAGCGCTTTCTATCTTCTCAGCATCGTGCTCTGTACGTGGGGAGAAAGTATCTGGTATTGCTCCACCCTGACCTCCCACCGTCCCCACACTGGACTTGGCCCCAGGCAGCTTGACATATTCATCGTCCTTTTATGTCCCTGCCTCCTTCCTATCTTTGTTCCCATCCTTCTTCCCACCAAGGTGCCTTCCTCCCCTGTCTCTACCAACATAGCTGTAACCCATTCTTCAAGTCTTCGCCCAAGCCCTGACTTCTCCATGAAAAGATTCCCAACTAATGCACTGTGTTCTAGATGGGAATCCAACCATCCAGCTACACGGTAAGGCCCTGAAGGCAGAGAGTGTTATTTATACTTCCTGATTTTCTCTAAAAATCCAGGATTTGTTTGTGGATGTATTTATTGCTGCCGTCCGCCCCCAGCGTCACGTAACCACAAGCCAGGCAGCTGTCCTTCAGGTTGGACAGTCGGAACAACTGGCTATGGGTGCTTCTAAACTGGGTGGCCAGTAGTGGGTTTGCGCGTGTGTTCATCTTTCAACAGACACTTACTGCAGGTGAACTGCTGGGAACCCAAGGTCGAGTAAGACAAAGTCCCTGCCTTTTTTGTCTACACAAAACCTGAGCACATGGTGACAAGCCAGAGGGCTGCATGTAATAATAGAAGTAATGCAGGAGCACAAAATAGGGTTCATGGTGAGAGAAGAAGTGGATCAAGGCCAGCTTCTCCGAATAGGTTCCAGCCCCCCTACCCATCCTCTTACTAATAAAGAAGGTGGCATATGGAGCAGAATGGCTAGTTTTTAAGGGGCTGTATATAAGGAATAAAGACCACTGGGGACTTTGCAGCAGGGAGATTCAAGTGTGTTGCTTGGGTCACAGGGAGGGGTGCCTCAGGGGTGCTAGAGGGTCACAGCAGATGCTGGAAGGGGAAGTGTGAGTTGGGGGCTGGGGATCCCACCCTCCTCAGACACACATACACCCTCACACTCACACACACATACAACCACCACTCCATACGATCTGTGGGAACCCCACTTCCCTGCTTTTCCATCACACCCTCTCACCCCTCTTCCTTCTCACTTGACTCATTCTTCCTGTCCTTCTCCTCTGTCACCTCCTGGTCCCGGGGCCATCCATCGTTACCTCATCGGAGCGCCCCGCGTCTGCTGTCAGTAGCTAGAGGCCTGCTTTGGCGAGAGGCTGGTCGGGGCGATGCCCACCCTCCCCTGGGGGCGCCCGGGCGGGGAGAGGCGGCCTCCAGTCAGTGCTTCTCTTTTCTCCCCGCAGAAAACCAAAAGAGACGTCAATAACTTTGACCAAGACTTCACCCGGGAAGAGCCCGTCCTCACGCTCGTGGATGAAGCCATCGTGAAGCAGATCAACCAGGAGGAATTCAAAGGTTTCTCCTACTTTGGCGAAGACTTGATGCTGTGAGAGGCCACTCCTGGCGGCTGGTGTTCTGTGATGCTGCAAGAAGGGGCGCCGCGAAGATTCCTGTTTTCCAGACGCTCAGAAAGTCAGGAATTCCTTCTCCGCGGAGCCCCAGCCCCATGTCTGCTCTCTATTTATTGCATTCCCCATACCCCGGCCAGCCCCTCCTTCCTTCACCTGGTGACCAGCAGGCACTCTTAGTTCCTACCTCACCAGGAATACAGAAGCACCTTGGGTCAGAAATTAGCCCTCCACACTGCCATGTTTGTGCTGTTGGCAGGCCTGGTTTCACTCCTCGGGGCACCTGGCAGCAAAGCAACGTCAGTTCTTTTTACTGCAAATATAAAAAAAAGCAAACGAGAAGACTCTGGCTCGGCTATTGGACACAGAAACCTGGCAAGTGTCCCATCCCGTCCTGCCTGCACACCCCCGGCTCCCGGCCCTCTGCCCTCTGGGCAGGAGAGGGTGGGGCCGGGTGTCCTCAGGACGAGCCCTGTGGAGAAGGGAGGGAGCCTGGGAGACGCGCAGGTCGGCGGCTGTTTTGGTTTGCTCGGGAATGGCCAATTCTTACTTGCTTTGGTCTTAGCTTTTGGGCATGCCAAAGTCGCGTCAGCATGTATGTTGTGGAAAGAAATCACTTTTCGTGGAAAAAGAAATTTGATTTTGAACTCTGTTAATGTTTGAAGAATATATTATGAAATTCATTTTCTAATTGGCCAAAACAGAAAAATTCCAATATTCATCACGTAGATGCAAAGGGCTAATGTACAGTGAGAAACTAATTGTTCAAGGTATATGCAGTATGTGCTTTGGCAACACGTGGGGGCTCTGGGAATCCAGAGACAAGGAAACCAGTAGTTCTTCTCATTATTGAAGTTCTACCTGCAAACAGGCCTCCATAGAACACTGGGATTCTAGCAAAATTTGGCTCCCAATTCTCTTTCCAGTTTCGTCCTAAATCCCCAGCATAAACTCTATTTATTTTCTGCAGCAGTGTGTTATTGTTTGTGCACTTCTGCAAAATGGTAGTACTACTGTGCTGTGGTTATTTTTTTTTTTAAACTAAACATGCAAAGTAAAATATGAAATATCTGCTTTGGGAACAAGCAGAATAAGGCTAAACATGGGTTATGCAGATGGTGTCAAGAGACTGAAGAGTGACTCTTTGAAAACTGACAGTGTGGCAAGCTATCCTCAGAGTTGGTTTGTGTGCGCCATGGAATGGTAACTCATGTGGACACTCATGGATAGGACGTTACCTCCTGTAGATATGCTAACAGTGTTATGCGTGCTTTGATTTCCAAGGGTTCTCTGTGGCTTTGTGAATATGTTTCCCAGAGGTCATTTGAGTGTCTATTTTACAGAACTGAATTAGCAGGGAATGGAATCCATTCCGACTGTTGCACGTGGATCTCCAGCTGCTCCTAAATATATATACTTGTGAGTGGCAAAGTGGCACTAATGAAGCTTTTTGCCTTTTGTACATTTGAGATTTTTGTATATAGTGTTTGCTGCAAGGCCTGTGGAATTAATTCATTGAATATTGAGGTATCAACTGCTGCATGTTCAGGCATATTATAAAACTTTAGTCTATGAAAGATTAATTATAATAATGTCCAGGTGCAATACTCTATGTGTATTGGTTCAAGTTACCGAGAGATAAAATATTTCTCTTTTTTTTGGGGGGGGGGAGGTAGGGGAGGGAAAGGGGACCCTTCATATTGTTTATTTCGTTTTGGTTTATTTTAAAAGATTTAGACATCTATTAAGCTATGTTAAATCCCACGTTTGGTTCTCCTATGCTCTATTATGCCTGGATAGAGATGGGGAAGAGAAAAGAATGTTGTCGGCAATGGTTCCGAAGCTTGGACAGCGCGTATCTTGAGCCCATAGAGTTTATGTCCATTTTTGCATCTGGCTGGTCAGAGCCGTTGTCATTAGTGATGACATTCAGTTCTCTTCTGTTTTTATTTTTTAAAAACTCAGGTGTAATTATTATCTATTCTTACGATAATTTCAAGTATGAAATACGATGGCTCTATCAATTCGTATGTTTGGCATACCAGTGAAGTGATGACGGACATTAGATTAATTTAATTTATCTTTGGTAACTTGATGTACTGGGGAGAGACCGTGTTCTGGAGTTGAGTACAAGCACAGAAACATCTTCACGGTGGTATCATCTCATTTTCTTTAGGAAGACATGACAATCTGCCCATCATACTCACGCATCACTGCTGTGCTCTTGTTTTCCTTCTGCTTCCTTCACCATTCTGAACTTTGGACAAGCGAGCAAGATCTCACCTGCAATGCAGAATGGCCTTGTCCACAGGGCTTGGTGGTGTTGGCACATCAGCAGGGGTGGAGCCCTTCCTACTGGACAATGGGCAATTTTGCTGGGAAGTCACATGATACATTCCACCCAGCAGCTCGGGCAGTCGGTCAGCAACTACCCTGCCCCAGAGAAGCCCCTGCCGGTACCCCAAGCCGGGTGCGCTGAGATGTCCCCAGCTTGGGGCTGGAGCCCGTGAAGTTTTCACACAGGTAGATTTGCCTCCAAAGCGGATCTATCTTAGAAAAAGGCTTGTCTGTTCCTAGAGTATTCATTGTTTCATTTTAGTTTTCACAAGGGTTTGAAAATGGACACACTGTTATATGTTTCTGCTAGTTCTTTCTAATCTTTCCAGTGTTCTCTCTCTTTCTCTTTTTTAAAGAAAAACAAAATGGAATGCAAAAAAAATATGCCAAAAAAATATATGAAGGATAGCTGTTCTCCTATATTCACTCATTATGGACTTTGTGAAGTGGAAATACAATTTTTTTCTCCAAAGGTGAAAAAGAATGCATTCTTGCTTTAAAAAAAAAAAAATAGAAGGCTAAAAAACTTACCTCTTTTTAAATTATGTGCAAAATAATTCTGACTAAATATAAAATGTATTCAGTTTTAGGGACTTTTTATTGTATTGTGATGCTTTATTTGTACATTTTTTTTCCTTTCTGGGTGTAATTTTAATCTCTTGCCATTCATTAGTGTTATTTCATTGTAAACATTGTGCCAAATGTACTGTATTCAAAAGGATGTGAATGTGTATTGTTTCAGAACCTAATAAATACAATGATGTTAAATCTTATTTTTCAGTCACAGTGAGCATTTTTATCTTCTTTGTGAGTGACAGAATGGCACTAATGCCATTTTTTGCTTTTTGTGCATTTGAGACTCCAAAATTCCAAAATCTACGCACGGTTTTGAGCTTCCCCCTTCTCTCTAAGATGTATAAACAAAGCAAATGGACATATTTGTGTCCTCCCCTTTCCCACCCCTGCCTTGCCTCTGTGCTCCTGAGTCTGCAGTCAAAGGGCTATAGGGGGGTCTGTGCAGATTGGAGGTAGCTTTGGGCAAGAAGCAAAACTGTCTTCTCTGCCTTGGAGTGCTGGGAGACGAGCAAGCAAAGCAGGCAGTAGCCACCTCCTCATGCTTCTCATTGCTAGAGAAGCAAATGCTGGGCCTCTTTGCAATAAGGGCCCATTCGAGCCTCTCCAGGACTCAGTTTCTGGCCTGCTGTTCAGAACTTGAGGCCTTTAGGATCCAAGAAACTCCTCCTAGGCTAGGAGCCCCTTGAAAGCTGGACTCGGAGTGCGGGCTGGCCAGTGGCCCTGCATGTAGCTGCTGCCCACATCCCATATCAGCCAGTATTTATGGCAATCAGGGTGACTCCTGGGCTCTCCAGGTTCTTCTTCCACTCTGGGATCCTTTCCCACCATTCCCCTAATTTGCAGGGTTCCTGTAATTCTTTCTGCAACACAGAATTTTCAAGAAGGTTTGAAACCCAAAGAGTACATTCTTGAGTACAGCACAAACTTCTATTAGCCCAAACTCCCTGTCCTTTAGAGTTATGGAAATGGATGACGGTTTACTGTTTTCCATCCCAAGGTGAAGGGATGTCCTAATTTGTCACCCTTTCAGCACACAAAATCCTTTCTCCATAAGCCTTCCAGTGGCTTTGCTATATCATCCTGGGAGATTTCTCCTTCTCAGTTTTCCCTCTCTCAGCAACGCAGCTGACCTACCTGGAGATGTAAGCCCAGATCTCCAGACCCACCCCAAGAATGAGATTGCGTCTATCACATGCTTTCCTCTCTGATTCAGGCAACAGTTCCTAGGTAAGTGACGCAAGGAGGAGAAAGCTTCCTACCAGCTTATCTGTCTTATCATGAAATTTAAATATAAATCAGGAGATAATGAATTGAGAAGCTGTTCTACATAGTTGTACACCAGGGCTCATGACAGCATTATTTACAAGAGCCAAAACGTGGAAGCCACTCAAGTGTTCACAACAGATGAATGGGGAAACAACATGTGGTATATACACACAAGGGAATATTAGTCAACTTATAAAAGGAATGGCGCTCTAACACGTGCTACAGAAGACATCATGTTTGAGTGAAGTAAGTCAAACACAAAAGAACAGATACATATGACTGCATTTAGATAAAATACGTAGAATATGCAAAATCAGAGTCAGAAACTGAGTACAGATTGGTGGGGGATGGGAATAGGAAGTGAATACAAAAAGCGTTTCTGGGGTGAAAGAAAAATTTTGGTGGTAATAATATATCATTGTGAATGTAATTAACATCACTGGATTGTATACTTTGGGGTGATTGAGTTGTGAAATTTTATGTTGTATATTTGTCACTACAATTAAGAAACGAACAAACAAAAAAGAGACTAAAGAAACCACAATGAATGCAATACATCATCCTTGACTGGATCAAATAATGGAAGAGAAAATACCTGAAAGTACATTAGTGGGACTATTGCAAAAAGAAATATAGACTGGTATGCTTTATATCAATGTTAATTTATGAGGGAAATTAGAAAATACTTAGATGCAAATGAAAACAAAGACACAGCCTGCCAAAATTTATAAGATGTAGTGAAGGCGGTGCTCAGAGGGAAATTAACAGTTATGAATGTCTACATTAAAAAAGAAGAGAGATCCCAAATTAATAACCCAACTTCACATCTTAAGAACTAGAAAAAGAAGTGCAAAGTAAACTTAAAGTTAGCAGAAGAAAGGAAATAATTAAGACTAGAGTGGAGGAAAATGAAATAGGGAATAGAAAAATAATTAAGAGAATAAATGAAACAGAAATTGTTTCTTTGAAAATATCAATAGAACGGCAAACCTTTTGCTAGACTAACAAAGAAAAAAGAAATGATCCCAAAAAAACTAAAATAAGAAAGGAAAATGCTGATCTCACTACACATCTACAGAAATAAAAAGATCATAAGAGAATATTATGAATAATTATACATCAAACTAAATAATCTAGAAGAAATGGAAAAAACTCCTAGAAGTACATCAATTACCCAGATTAACTCAAGAAATAGAAGGAAGCAAATCTATTACAAGGAGAGATTGAATCAATAATCAAAAATGTTCCACCAAAGGAAAGTCCAGGAATAAATGGTTTCACTGGTGAGTACTACCAAACAGTCTACAAACTTGTCCAAAGGATTCAGGAGAGAACACTTTTTAACTTATTCTATGAGGCCAGCATTACTCTGACACCAAAGCCTGATAAAGGCATCACAAGAAAAGAAAGATACAGACTAATTTTCCTTATGAATAGAGATGTCAATATCCTCAATAGAATACAAGCAAATTGAATCCAACAGTATATTAAAAAGATTATATACCACGACCAGGTGGGCTCTATCCCTGGGATGCCAGAGTGGTTCAATATGGGAAAATCAATCAGTGTGATACACTACATAAAGGGGAATAAACTACATGATTATCTCAATAGATGCAGAAAAAGCATTTGGCAAAATCCAGCACTCTTTCTTGATAAAAACACTCAGAAAAAATAGGAATAGAAGGGAACTTTTTCAACACGATAAAGGCTACTTATGAAAAGGTTACTTAGGAAAAGCTAATGTCATTTTCAATGGTGAAAGACTTAAATCTTTCCCACAAGAGCAGGAATGAGACACAGATGCCCACTCTTACCACTGCTATTTAACATTGTACTGGAAGTTCTTGCCAGAGTAATTAGTCAAGAAAAAAAAACCTATCCAAATTGAAAAGGAAGAAGTAAAACCATCTCTGTTTTCAGATGACATGATCTTATATAGAGAAAATCCAAAGGAATCCACGAGAAAACATTAGAGCTAATAAATCAAGGTAAGTCACAGGGTACAAGGTCAACACATATATAACTATTGTGGTCCCTATACACCAGCCCTGAACAAATCAAGGTGAAATTAAAGAAAATAATTCCATTAACATCATCTAAAATTCTAAAATATCTAGGAATAAATTTAACCAAGGATACAAAAGACTGGAGTACTTAAAACTACAAAGCATTGCAGAAATAAAGACCTGAATAAATGACAAATATCCCATGTACATAGATTGGAAGCACTAGTATTGTTAATATATCGATATTACCAAAAGCAATATACAAATTTAATGCCACCCTTATCAAATTCCAGTGGACTTTTTTTGAAGAAATGGAAAAACCAATCCTCAAAATCATATGGAACTTCAAGGGGCCCTGACTGAAAAATAAAAAGTCTGGAGGACTTCCCAATTTTAACTGTACTACAAAGTGACAGTAATCAAAACATTATGTTACTGGCACGAAGAGAGACAAATAGATCAGTGGAACAGAACCAGAGTCTGGAAATAAACCCATGCATATATGGCCAATTGATTTTTAAGAAGGCTGCTAATTACACGCAGTGGGGAAAGAATAGTCTCAACAAATCGTATTGGAAAAACAGGATATCCATGAGCATAAGAATGAAATTAGACCCCTAGCTCACATCACATT
The DNA here is from genome assembly GCA_004026745.1 of Myrmecophaga tridactyla. Lineage (NCBI taxonomy): Eukaryota > Metazoa > Chordata > Mammalia > Pilosa > Myrmecophagidae > Myrmecophaga > Myrmecophaga tridactyla. The sequence goes on from PVIY010033496.1 coordinate 11,676, forward strand.
CAAAAATCAACTCAAAATGGATCGAGGACCTAAATAGAAACATTAAAACTATAAAACTCTTAAAAGATAACATCAGCAAGAAATCTTCATGACCTGGAGTTCAACAAAGCGTTCTTAGATAAGACACCAAAAGCAGAAGCAGCAAAAGAGACAATAGATAAATTTGATTTCATCAAAATTAAAAACTTTTGTGCATCAAAGGGCATTACCAGGATAGAGAAAAGACATCCTACAGAGAGAAAATAGTTTCAAACCATCTATCGGACAAGGACTTAATATCCAGACTATATATAGAACTTTGACAATGCAACAACAAAAAAACAACCCAATTAAAGAATGGGCAAAGGCCTTGATCTTGAGACTTGCTCTTGTGAAGCTTAAGTATACAGTGGAGAAGCTTAGCCTACCTGTAGGCATGCCTAAGAGTTACTTCTGGAGGACCTCTTTTGTTGCTCAGATGTGGCCTCACTCTCTCTAAGCCCAACTCTGCAAATGAAATCATTGCCCTCTTGCCTACATGGGACATGACACCCATGGGTGAAAGTCTCCCCGGTGGTGTGGGGGATGACTCCCAGGGATGAGTTTGGCCCTGGCACCATGGGATCAACAATGCCACTCTGATCAAAAGGGAGAAAAGAAGTGTAACAAATAAGGTATCAGTGGCTGAGAGAGTTCAAATAAGTCTAGAGTCTACTCTGGAGGTCGCTCTTACACAAGCTTTAGTTAGACATTGCTACCTATCATAACTTGCCAACCCCCAACCAAAAGCATTCCAGCCAATCCTAAAGATCACCTAGGGCAATATATAAGATTCTACAAAGGTTCCATGCACTAGGGTAACTTTCCAGAAACCTACAGCCTCCAGATGGGTCCCTGGACCAGATAAGTCCTGAAACCTAGAGGGGTCAGCCTCTCCAGAACATCAGGTAGTTCCATCTCCCTGCCCCATATTATTGGCAGCCCCTTCCAAAATGAAAAAGTTTGGGCATAGCCCAAATACTCTTAAGAGTGGGATAGAAAGATCAAAGGGATGGGGGAAAAGGTAGGGTTTAACAAATGAGTATGATTACTGAATTATTATATTGATATTTCTTTTAGTCTCCAGTATCTTAGAGCAGCTAGAAGTAAAACCTAAAATTGTGGAATTGTAAGCCATACTGAACTCTGAAATCTGTTCTAAAACTAATTGTTGCACTATGGTTTGGAATTTATTGCTTTTTTGTATATATGCTCTTTTTCACAAAAAAGAAAAAAAGTTGATTGTAATGATAAAAATATATATATATATTCTTTCTAACCTCTAATGTTCTGGAACAGCTAGAGGAAAAATCTGAGATGATGGTATGGTAGCCCATGACAAACTCTAGGATCTGTCCTGTAATTGCTTGTTGAAAAGTGCTTTGAAAACTATTGCTTTTTTTCTTATTTTGCTTTGTATGTGTATTATACAATAAAAAAAGTTGAAAAAAATTGGAAGAAAAAAATGAGCAAAGGACTTGAAAAGACATATTTTCAATGGAGATATACAAATGGCCATAAACACAAAAAGATGCTCAACATTATTAGCTATTAGGCAAATGCAAATCAAAACCAAAACAAGATAGCCCCTTACACCCTCAAGGATGGCTATTACTTCTCCCTGAAGGCCAGCGTTCCAGGGCTGGCTCCTAGAGACCCTTGGTCCTTGGCTTTTCTGTCACATCCCAATGCCCATGACGATGTCTTCTCCTTTCTTCTCTGGTTTCCATTGACTTCCAGCTTTTTCCCATGGCTTTCTCTCTGTGTGTCTGAATTTCATTCTGTTTATAAAGTACTGCAGTAACCCAGATTAAAGCCCAACCTAATTCAGCTGGGCTACACCATAATTGAACTAACATCATCAAGCGCACCTATTTACAATGGGCCCCCACCCACCAGACTGGATTAAGATTCAGAATATGTTTTCTTGGGGTACAAAATTCAATCCCAAACAGTAGTACATACACACAATGGAATATTATTTGGCTATAAGAAAGGATGGATTTATGGGACATACTGTAACATGAAGGAAGCTTGAAAACCTTGTGCTCAGTGAAATAAGCGAGGCAAACAAGAACAAAATATGTATGATTATCACTCGTAAGAGATGATGAGAAATCACTTTCTCAGAGATAGAAAGCACGTTAGAGATTGCAGGGGAAGGGGGTGAGGAAAGGGGGAGTGTTTTTTGGAAAAGAAAAATGTTAAATTTCTTGAATTTGATACTCTACTTAATGAGATTATATAATGAGTGTCCTTGTTCCTAGGAAATGTGCATGGCAGTGTCACA
>PVIY010033496.1:14083-28108 GCA_004026745.1 Myrmecophaga tridactyla
AAATTCCCCTTTTTAGAAGCCATTCCGTTTCTGGTATATTGCATTCCAGCAGCTAGCAAACTAGAACACCAGCCAAGGCCTCCTTTGCCTAGTGGCTCAGAAGAGAAATGGCCCCTCTCCTTGGAGAGGAGAGAACTCATTCTCTCAAGTCAATGTCTTCCACTGACAAATCACACTGAAGCTATAAGAAAAGCCAATTGCCGATCAGTGTCTCTCATCTGGAACCCCGTCTCCCCCCTCCACATTCTCGGAGAGAAAGCCAGGCCCATCCCCGAGAAGCTGTGGCCTCTGGTCCCTGGCAAGTGTTGGACGGCCCCAGACCTGCTTCAGGAGAGCCTGGCTCCGAGGCCCTGCCCCTGAATGGAGAAGCAGCCCATCTAACGGATGTCTTGCAGGGGGAAGCCATGGGAAGACCGCCCCTTCTCTGGTTTCTCATACCTGAGTGCGGTCTGGGGTTTGGGAGTTTCCAGCAGCCCAAAGTCCCCATGCAAAAAATATCAGAACCCCTAGGCGTGCGGTGTCATGGTGCTTGGAGTGGTGGAGAAATGGAAAGGAAAGAAGGCTTAAGATCCCCGTTATGAAGTCTATTTTTACCTTAAAATACTTAAGTGTAGACAGTGTGATATTGTACATGTTGTATATGAATTAGTTTTAAGTTATACCTGATCAGATTAGCAGTTCTGATGAAAAAAAGACACTCTCCAGAGATGGACAGCCAGCTGAACAAACAGACTGCGATCACTCAGAAGCCTGCTGCAAGTGTTTCAATTCATTTTTCTCTACTTTCAACACCTGGGGTATTTGTTATTCACATAAAATGTGCTAGAAAATGAGTTTTTTTTCAAGGAAAATGGTTAACTATCATAAAGGATTTTAGAAAGACATTTCGTCAATAATGTCAGTATTGTTGGAGATAAGTAGATAGACAAAAATTTTTTGAGGCAAATTTCCACATCTTCAGAAACAGCGTACAAAAATCTAGAGAGCTTGCAACTTCCTTAGCAATCAGAAAAGCCCAAATGTAAATCAAACTGCAGTACTACTTCAAATTCCACTTTGCACCTTTTTGACTGAATCAAAAAGGCAGGCAATAACGATAGGAACTTGCATTGTTTCTGGTTTGAGTATAAAATGGCCCAACCACTTTGAAAAACTTTGGCAGTGTCTACAAAAGCCAAATAGATGGAGCCCCTGAATGAACCGAAAAGTGTATCAATTGTAGAATGGTTCCACAAATTGTGGAAGAGCCACACAACGGAGAACTGTCTGGCAATGAGAATGAATGCTTTACAGCTACACACACCAACACAGATGAACCTCACAACCTAATGTTAAATTAAAGAACCAGGCACAGAGGAATAGACCCTGGGTGGGTCCATTTATATAAAGTGCAAAAACAGGTAAGACTAATCTGTGCTGCTAGAAGTCATGTGTCAGTCTTTAGGCTATTACTAGTTTTAGCTTACTATTGATTGTCTTTTTTTGTGCCAGATACTACACTAAGTGCTTTATATGAGTAGCCATTTACCCTCACAAAAATCACTTGAAATACTGTAATTATCCCCATTTTAAAGATAAGGAAACTGAGGCTCACAGAAGTTATATAATGTATTTAGTCCTCACAACTCTCTAAGACTGTTATATTCTTATGCCCATTTTACGGATAGGAAAACTGAAGATTGCCCAAGTTCTCAGACCCAGTGACAGGTGAGGTCTGACTGATACCAGAGACTCTACAGAGAGTTCTCACACAGGGACAGCTGTGTCCCCAGAGCAGCAGAGAACTATTCATTGGTGAATTATCCTACAACTTCTTATGAAATCCCTACTATGCACTAGCTCCTCAGCTAGACTCTTGATGTACATTAGTGAACAAAAAGATAAAAATCCCTGCACACACAAAACTGGATTTGGGGGGAGAGGGCAGGGCAGAAGCTTTGTGGATAGACAATCAGCTGTAAACATTGTCATTACCTGAATTACATAATATAGGTTCGAAGATCCAGGCTGGCCCTAACATTTGAATCAAGACTACCAATGGAACCCCATTCAGCAACTGTTAAAAAAGCTGAAAAAGTGATCGGACTTCATCTAGAGATATGAATGAAGCTGATGTGGATAGGACTAAGGTAAATCAGAATACTAGGTAAAGGGCGGGATGGCCCATATTTTCAAACTTCAACCTCTATGCAAGACCAAAGGGAGAGATGTTTATTTGGTGCAAAATTTCTGTTTTGGGCAGCATATTATCTAATTTAACTTGTTTGGTCACTTTACTTGAACACCATAATTACATGGAATCTTGAATAGGGCATGAGATCTTGTTGGTTTGTACAGGTTCGTGTGATATCCCGGTATATCCCAGAGTAATTTGGGCAAAGAATGAAAAAAATTTGCAAAGTCCCCTTGGAGGACTGTGGAGAAAGGAAGAAATATTCAATTTCCCCATCTGGGGAATTCCTGATATTCTCGCAAGCAGTGGGGACAGCTAATTCAATAGGCTCGCCCCTATGAAACTTATTCCTGCAAAGGAGAGGCTAAGCCTACTGATTATGCTTAAGAGTCACCCCCCGAGAACCTGTTTTGTTGCTCAGATGTGGCCTCTCTCTCTAAGCCAACTCGGCAGGTGAACTCACTGCCCTCCCTCCTAAGTGGGACGTGACTCCCAGGGGTATAAGTCTCCCTGACAATGTGGGACAGAATTCCTGGGCTGTGCTGGGACCCAGCGTCATGGGATTGAGAAAGCCTGCTAGACCAAAAGGGGGAGGAGAGAAATGAGCAAAATAAAGTCTCAGTGGCTGCTGAGGGATTTCAGAGTCAAGAAGTTACCCTGGAGGTTATTTCTTATGCATTATATAGCGATCCCTTTTTAGTTTATGGTGTTTTGGAGCGGCTAGAGGGAACTGTGTTTCAATAGCTTTGATTCTTGGAGAAAACTGTATACCTATGTAGCTTTTACAATGTGACTGTGTGATTGTGAAAACCTTGTGTCTAATGCTCCTGTCATCCAGGGTATGGACAGATGGATTAAAAAATAAATAATAGGGCAGGCCACGGTGGCTCAGTGGCAGAGTTCTTGCCTGCCATGCCAGAGACTGGGGTTCAGTTCCCGGTACCTGCCCATGTAAATAAATAACTAGATAACGGGGGAGATAAAGGGTAAAAATTGGGTAGATTGAAATACTGTGGGTCAATGAGAGGGAGGGATAAGGGGTATGGAATGTATGAGTTCTTTTTTCTTCTTTTTATTTATTTTTCTGGAGTGATACTAATGTTCTAAAAATGATCATGGTAAAGAATACACAGCTGTATGATGAAAAAAGTAATCATATTGTAGTGAGGAATGTACAGCTACATGATGATACCGTGAGCCACTGATTGTACAATTTGGATGATCATATGATATGTGAATATATAATATGCCTCAATAAAATTGCACTTTAAAAAAAAGAGTACCAATGGAAGTTCATATACCATATGACTAAATATTTTATAAAGTTATAAATCCAACTATTGTTAAATAAAATATCCTTGTCCCTTGCCAAATACATCTTTGTAGCAGCCTGGAAAGCTGGTCTTGAATTTAGAAACCTCAGACCCTTTGGGGTTTCTCCCCGAAACGCATGGAATGTATGCATTCCCGCCTGCTCTTCCCAGGCCAGGCCGCGGTTCTAACCACGTAAGCCTCGAGTGCAGGCGCGTGGCACCCCAATATTCATGTCCGACCCCCATCCACAGCCCCGGTCAGGCGTGCCCATGCCGGGGACGGTTCACCCAGGAGGATGGACCCACGGACAAGCTCTGGGCAGGCTCTGAAAGTGGGCTCTGGGCACACATCGGGCAGGCCGTTCCAGCGTCCTCGTACCAGGAGGTGGCCTAGAAGTGGGGTCTGCAGGCCCCTTCCCCCTAGGTTAGGGGAGCTGCCGGAGGGCCGGGCGCCCACTGAACTGCAGGGCTTCGCGTGGGGGCCTCTGGCCAGGTTCCAGGACTGAACTAAAAGGGTGATCTGCTAGGGAGAGACAAGTAAGGCAAGGCAAAAGGAACCATAAGGGTGGGGCTGAACTAGATTCAAACGCAACCAGAAACCCAGGTTGGAGTCCCAGAGCCTGCATATGCCAAAAAAAAAATGTAACTAAGAGGATGGATGAATGAAGGAACCAGTGGAAGCTCACGCGCAGTTCCCAGAAGCGTCCCAGAGTGGCAGACTGGTAGGGTGGGGTGTGGGAAATGGGCAGCCCCCTCAGGCACAGTGAGAGCCTGCTGAGAGGTCACCCAGCCTTCTTTTTTTCTTTTTCTTCTTTTTTTTTCTTTGGCTGTGGAGGCCAAATCAACAGACCGTACCGGAGGAGGCCTTCCTTTGGGACTTTGATGCCGCTACACAGCAGAGGGGTTGGGAGGTGGTTTTTCCTGGAGCAGAACAATATTGTGCTTATGTAAGGGTGCCTGGCCCCAGCCCCTGCCCGCTCTGAGTTTTCAGTGGTCCTGGGGCGGGGTTTTCGCCTAGGGGCCCCTCCCTCCAGGGACCCGTTAATCCAGGGCTGGCAGCACTGGGCTCTGCCTCCACCTAGGAAGTAAATATACATATATATATCAGATTATCTCCAGATACACTCCGCTTATCTCACTTCCACATTATGGTCCTGAGAAAGACAGGTGAGAGAGCAAGGAGGCGAGAATGAGGGAGGAGAGAGGCTCAGGCTGGGGTCAGGAGGAGAAAGGCCAGGACGAGGCAGGAGCAGCAGCAGCCGGTGTGGGCCCAGGGGCTGCTCAGGTGGGCTCTGGGTGTCAGCTGTGTCTGGCCTGTGAAATGTTCATCGACTGACTGTGTGCCTCCAGCTCTTCAGCTGCTCCAGGGAGGCTCTTCAGCTGCTCCAGGGGGGCTCGTCTGAAGGGGAAAATGAGGACCCCTCCCCACCTCGAGTAGGCACCATCCCTAAGAGGCCAGAGTAGTGACACAGAGGGCCACACTGGGGGCCCCAGGAGGTCAGAGCCAGGGCTGCAGGGGTGACCGTCCCCAGCTGGTTCAAGGCCCACCGCTTAGCCAAGGCCAGCCCCGCCAGAGCCTGCCCAGGTCCACACTGGTGTCCCTCCTCGAAGACTTTGCTTTCCACTCCAGCCTGCCCCGCCCGGCACGGGGGCAGGGTGGGGGGGATTTAAATCTGCCTTCACGTGGATGTGGAGGGGACACGGTTCCTGGGGTTCCCAGTGGGGGTGGTAACAGATGCTGCCAAAGGCCAGGGGCTGGGACCAGCAGGAAGCTCTGCTCTCCCACCACCAGCCCCATCCCTGCCCAGATGCCGGGGCTGTGAGGGAAAGCCTAGGGCTGAGCGGGGAGGCGCTGAGGACAGGAAGGAGCTGCAGGACAGGGGAAGATGGCCCGGAAGGGGGGTCTGGGGAGGGGCCAGCACACCGGCTAGGAGAGTTATTTTGGCAGAAGAAGGGAAGCTAATTAGATCGTTTAGGGGAGAGAGACACTTTTCTCTTGCCCAGGTCCTCTGCCAGCGCTCAGACGGTGGGGTTGAGACTGTGTCCAATGATGCCAGTGGGGCAGGGCACCATCCCACATTTCCAGCATTGCAGCCACCAGTGAGGGCTCTGAGGCTCAGAGAGGCTCCACAACTTGTCTAAGCCACACAGCCAGTGCAGGGCAGATCCACAGCTCCAGATGGAATTTGAATCTGGAGCCGATTGGCACCAAAGACACGGCTCTTCCCACCCTGTGCCTGAGTCACCCCCAGGCCCTCTTTGCAGGGAAGTGTCCCCTCCATTGAAATCCACGTAATTGTTTGACAGAATTAGACTTGGGTTGTGCTCTCTAAATGCTTTGGATGTGAACACAAAGGCACAGCCAGGAAGCAGAACAGGAGATGTCTGGGGTGCTTTTTCTCCGTTCCCACCCTTCTTCCCTTGCCACCTCCTAGCAAGGCTCTGAGAGCTGGTTCTCAAGTTCAACAAAGCCTGTGTCCTCCACCCCAGGCACCCCTCCCCATCACCGAAAAAAGAAACCACCCCCGTGGACTATTCTAAGCAGGAAGCCCAGTTTTCAATTCACTGGAAAACAGGAAATGCCTCTAGGGGCCTGAAGTCTCCGTAGCGGCTGTGCCCTTCACGCGGGGTCTGCACCCAGGCCTGCTGCTGAGGCCAGCCTGGAAGAAAGGCCACCCCAGCCCCCAGCCCCCGGAGCATGCCCCTTCAGCCCCTGCTCAGCACCTTGGGCCTTCTGGATTAGGGCAATTGTGCTGAAATGCCAAGGGCGCTGGGTGAGGTGCCAGAGAGGGTAATTAGTTCTGCAAGGAGAACATACTGCCAAGGGTTGGGGTTGGGGTTGGGGCTGCTCACCCCAGCCAGACTCACCTCTGACCCCAGGCAGAGACCAGCTGACCCCCAGCCTCAGCAAGACTCTCACCCCTAGCCCTGACCAAAGTTGGACTTCCTAACCCCGTTCAAAGATTGACTTCCCCAGCCTGGCTACGGACTGACCTTCTAACCTTGACCATGTCAGAATCGAAGCTGAATACTAACCGCAGCTCAGCTCCCTGACCCCAAACACAGGCTGAACTCAAACGCTCTCCAGCCTCCTCCATCCACTCGCAATCACTTGTGGAACTTCCACGGAGTGTCAGGAGCTGTGAGCCCACACAGCCCTCGTGGACCCTCCCCTGGCAGGGAGGCAATGCCTATGCAGGGAGCTCGAATGGGAGGCAGACGGTGAGTGGGGAGGGCGGGACCTTGCCTGAGACCCATCACTGTCTCTAACTCACCAGGTGACCTTGGGTGGGTGCCACCATCTCCTGGGCCTGGGACGCAGCGTGTTCTCTGCAGCGGGGTAATGCACCCAGGTGGCCTCCAAGGTCCCTCTGCGACGGCACATGCCAGCAAGGCAAACTTGAAGGCGTCTAGGATGTGAGGCATCGACATCAGGGTTTGTGCTACTCTTGGGCTCAGGAAACCAGCCTGGGGAGGATGGAAGAGGCTGGGTGCTGCCATTTCCACGTGGTAGAGGGGCTTGAAGGAATCCCTCGGGGTAAACACTGCTTTTTTCGGTTCCACCACTGCATGTGCGGCCCTGATCGGCTGCCCTTCATTCTTCTTTCTGCCTCATTTTGTCCATCTGTGAAAAGGGCTGTGGTGCCAGCAGCTCAGGAGCTTTGGAGGGTGGACAGGTGGTCCTGTGTGAACATGTGACAATTCAGAGAAAAGCTCACCCGTCTGAAAGCCCACCCTTAGGCCACCGCTGCTGGATGCACAGGCTTTGCCCTGCCCCTGGGACTGGAGGCTCCTAACGTGACCTGTCGCTGGTCACCCGTCGCTGGTCAGGGCCGACTCCTTCACCTGTCTTGTTCCCTGCTATGAGCTGACAGCATCACCGAGAGAGAGGAGGCAGCGTGCAATCACAGGGCAGTTGAAGATGGCTAGGTCAAGAGTAATGATTCTCAAACTGAGGTCTGGGAAGTCCCGGGGCTCTCCAAGACGTTTTTGGAGAGTGTATTAGTTATCTGTTGCTGCATAATCAAATACCCCAACACTTAGCTTAAGACAACAAATAGGTATCATCTCATAGTGTCTCACGGTGAGCCAGGAACCTGGGCTTGGCTCAGCTGGACCCTCAGCCTCGAGGTCTCTCGGCTGCTCTCAAGGTGGTGGCTGGTGCTGCAGCCTCCTCTGAAGGCTCAACTGGGGGAGGACCTGCTCCAAGCACCCCACCCCCACCCCGTGTCTGCTGGCCTCACTGTAGGCCTTGGGTCCTCACCACATGTCGGCTGGAGCCTCCGTTGGTTCCTCACCATCTGGGCTGGCTCAGGACACGGTGGCTGGCTTCCTTCACAGCACCAGCGCAGGAGAGGGCAGTCCCGACATGGGAGCCACAGTGTTTTTGTAACTTGATCTTGGAAGTGCCTTCCCATTGCTCTTTCCATATCAATTTCTTAGAAGTGAGAAACTAGGTCCAGTCTACACTCGAGGGGAAAGGATAACACGATAGCATGAATATCAGGAGGCAGGATCATTGGGAGCGTTTTAGAGGTTGCTTAGCACAGGGGGTCTCTGGGATCCTTCCTTTCCCAACTGCCTATCTGTGTGATGCTGGATTTTCTTCATATATTCAACCATAGTCTTGATAAGGGATTTAATGCAAAAGCAGATATGAAGAATCCAGTTGTCTTGTGTTAAGATGCTCGTTAAAAAGATTTACAGGGATGTAAAACAATGCCACTGTTTTGATAGCACCCATACAAGGAAAGGCTCTTTGGGGTCCTCATAATTTTTAGTAGTGTGAAGGGGCCCTGAGAACTGCAGGTCAGGAGGCTGCCCAAAGAGGGCCCCCTGGAGGAGCCCCACAGCACCCAGGCATCGGGAAAGCCCTGGGTGCCGGGAAAGAGGCCGTCAAATAGGGCAAATGAGAGGAAGGGCCTCGATTCGGACTTTTGCTCTTTACATTTTGCACCCACCCTGTGTCTGAGCATGTTTGCCTTTTCTGCATTTGTGTGCCTAACGTTTCGCTGTGCACAGGTATTTGCTGTCATGAGCATGTGAGTGCATGTGTGTATATGTGCAAGCGCTTGCACACTTGTCACACATGCCTATGTGTGTGCGTGTGCTTATCTAAGCACATGGGCGCCTGGGGCCCCTGGGAGCTGTGGGACTGGGCCAGGAGGCCCCGGGGCATCCTGCTGAAGGAAGGGGCGGTAGAGGATTGGGTGGCATGGACCACCAACACCACGCCGTGTATCCCTGAAGTCCCCTCTGCCCTCAGCCCCCTGCTCTCAGCATGACTTTCAAATATTTTCATCTTCTATGGGAACTTCCTGTTCAGCTTCCTGTTGTTCTTGGACTTTTCTTTTTTAGTTTTAAAAAAAGAATGGTTGAAATTCTTTTATCTGCCTTTTAAAATTTTGCCCAGAAGGCACTGTGGTCCCCAAACCCCCTGGGAGATGGAGAAAGAAAAAAAATTCTTGCCAGAGCAAGCCAGGCCTTTTCCTGGCTGGAGTTCCAGGCACCCGAGAACTGAACACAGGGAATGCCTCCTTCCAGCAAGATCAACTACATCCTTTAAAACACGGCTTCTCTTCTAGGTGTTCAAATGCATCTGCCTGCTGCATGCCGCGTGGGAGGCAGTGGGAGGGAAACAGGCAAGGCTGGGAGAATCGGGTCTGGGAGGGGCAAGCCAGGTGGCCTCAGGCAGTTTGCCTTACCGTCACTCCCTTCATTTTCCACCCACCGCACCCTCCATGGGGCTATTCCTACAAGGCCCCACCAAAACATCTCTGGAACCCCTCCCTGGCTTTGTCTATGATGCACCCTCACTTGGCACTCGATACTATACCCCAAAGGTCCCCAATACTCTCTCCCCAGTGCTCATCCCCAATGCTCCCTCCCCAGTGCTAATCCCTAGTGCTCCCTCCCCAGTGCTCAGCCCCAATGCTCCCTCCCCAGTGCTCAGCCCCAATACACTCTCCCCAGTGCTCGTCCCCAATGCTCTCTACAAGGCTGCTTCCCCAGGGCTCCCCCCACATATCCAGTTTGGTAGTTGAGCTGCCCCGTTTCTGTATCCTACTCTCCCATTCAGTCCGTGAGCTCTAGATTTCCTAGTGTTCTTCAGAGGCCCCAGCTGTTAGCAGACCCACCTCTTGCTTACTTCATTGGAGCAGTGCCCTGAGCTCTGAACCTATCCCCTTTCTCCCAGATTCCCCTCTAGAATTTCGCAGAGGACAGCCCCCTGTCTGTTTTTCTCACTGTGACTTGCTCAGGGCCTAGTAAAATTGGTCTGGAATAAATATTTGTAATTCTTATTGTTTAATCACTCAGTGCATTATTTGTGTGATAAGCTGAAGGCTTTACATTTTAGCAGGTGACAAAACCTTAACCCGCAGAATGAATCCCTAATGGTGAAACGTCAGATACAGTGGAAGAGATGGGGGGTGGGGAGGGCGCAGGGAGTTTCATTTGGGCCTTGGGCTGCTCCTTTCTCTATGTTTAAGGTAGAGCTGGGCCCAGCTGCAAGACACCAAAGCTAGACCATGCCACTGCTCCCACGTGGATGGAAAGGGAAAACAGTCTCCTCCAGCTGTTGGGGGTCCAAGAGGGACCCACAAAGATGGAAACTAGCATCATGGTGTCCAAAGATGTTCAAGTATAAATGCAGACACCTGGGCTCCACCCTTAACTCATAAAGTCAGAATTTGAGGGGGTCCATGCCCCAATCTAGAATGTGGCGTGAGACGCTCCAGGACTATTCCCACAGAAGTTTTGAACAACTTGCAAGAACTGGCAGAAGCATTTTTCTCAAAGCTCCAGAAAACAGTTAGAGCCTTGCAGAAGCACAGCGAGAGCAAAATCAAGAAAAAGGCTACTTAAAGGTAATAGGATCTTGCAGCACCCTGGCTGGCCCCTCACCTCTCCCCTCACAGACTCAGCATGGAGCCAGCCCATGCTCCTTGTATAGGTCCCTGGTCCAGGCTCCAGAAGGAGCAGAGTAACCCTATACATATACCAGGAGCATGTATGTCCTGCACGGTCTGACAGGTGGCAGACTAAGGGACGGAACCAGATAGTCTTCCCATCTGGGCTCACCATCCCAGGATTTGCCCTGTGTGTAGAAGGCAGCTCACCAAGCACCTCTACAGAATGCTATGGGAAAGGAGTGAAGTCATGCTGCCTGGGACAAGGGATTACTTGCTGTGGAACAAACAGTACAGTGCCTGGGATCATGAGGACACTATTTCCTAGGGATAAGGAGACATTTGTATTTGTGTAAACAGGGGGATTCTTTGGGCAACAAATGCATGCCCAAGACAAGAGGCATGTGCAGAAAGGCCCGTCTGCTTTGGCCTGGGGCTGTTCTTTAAACCCATGGTATGGATAAGCCCTGAAGGAGAGCATGACCACAAGTAAAGCTGCAAGACTTGGGAGGTGTTTTCTTTTTTTCCCTTCTTTTCTATTTTTTGTCGTTGTGGTTGTGGTTGTGGTTGTGGTTGTTATCTCCTTGCATTCAAGGAAATTGCTATCATAATACAAGCTGCATACAACCTTAAGGAACAGATGCTTCAGACTCTAAATTCCAGTGATAATGTGTTAAAATACCAAAACACTCTGATTTCTACAAAATGAACAACAACAACAAAAAAAGAGTCAGTGATGGCCCAGGCAAAGGAGACGATTAAAGCATTAGAAACATCGATTTGGGAGACCAGAACTGGGACAGGCACATACTAGTCAAATGTGGCTCTAAATAAGCTCAAAGAGCTCAAGGAAAACAGGGACAAAGAACAAAGGAAATCAGGGAAGGGATAGATGAATACAAAGAGAATGTCAGTAGAAAAACGGAAATTATGCAAAGGAACCAGAGTTGAAGACCACAGTAACAGAAATTAAAAATTCCCTAGGGGGTTTCAACAGCAGATTGGAGCTGGCAGAAGAAAGAAATCAGTGAACATGAAGATAAGACAGCTGAAATCATCCATTCTGAAGAGCAGACAGAAGAAAGAATGAAGAAAAGTGAACAGAGCCTGAGCAACTTGTGGGACAAAATCAAGCCTGCCAATTTATGCACTGTGGGAGCCTCAGGAGGAAAAGAGAGAAAAGAACAGAGAAAATATTCAAATAAAGAGTGGCTGAAAACTTCCCAGATTTAATGAAAGACACGAATATACATATCCATGAAGCTCAGTGAACTCCAAAAAGGATAAACTCAAATAGACCCACATTGTTGCATATTATGACCAAACTGTCAAATCCTAAAGATAAAGAGAGACTTTGAAAAGCCACAAGGGAGAAGCCATGTCTCACATATAAGGGAGTCTCAATAAGATTAAGTGCTGATTTCTCATCAGAAACCATGGAGGTAAGAAGGCGGTGGGTGATGTATTTAAAATGCTGACAACAAAAAATTGCCAACCAAGAATTTTATATCTGGAAAAACTGTCTTTCAAACATGAGGGAGGGATTAAGACATTCCCAAGTAAACAAAAGCTTAGGGAGCCTCACCACCAGACAAGCCCTACCAAAAATGCTAAAGAGCATTCCACAGGTGGAAAGGAAAGGACAGTAGAATGGAACCAAATGAAGAAATAAAGAGCATAGGTAAGGGTAATAATATGGGTAAATATAAATGCCAATGCTATCACATTTTGGGTCTGTAACTCCACATTTTACTTTCTACAGGATCTAAAAAGCAAACGCATATAATGTAATGATAAATCAGTGGTTTTGAAGTCAAAATATATAAACATGTGGTTTTGAAGTCAAAATATATAAATATGTTAATTCACAACAAGAACCAGATAAAGGTGGGGAAACAGAGGGATACAGGAACATACTTTGTGCATACTACTGCCGTTAAGTTGATATCAAAGCAAGTGAGATTATTATAGATTTAGGATGCTGAATTTCAGCCCCACTGTAACTACAAAGAAGATATCAGAAAACATGCACGTGCATAGAGACAGAAATTAGAGTAGAGGTTGCCGAGGGCAGGTAGCAGGGGGAATGGGAGCGTCAATTCCTAATGGGTTGAGGGTTCTGTTTGGGGAGATTGGGAAGTTTCAGTAAAGGATGGAGGTGATGGTACCACGACTTGGTGAGTGTGATTAATCCTATGGAATAAGATGCTTGGGAACGGCTGAGATGGGAAAGTTTGGTTTGCACGTTTCCATACACACAGAAGAGCAACTAAAGAAACAATGACAATTAAATACATGACCCTGGACGAGATGTAACAAGGGAGGAGGAACAATTCAAAGGGATATTACTGGGATTTATGGGGGAAAAAATGGAATAAAGACTATAAACATTATGTGAAAGTTAAATTTCTTGAACTGGATAACTGCACTTAGGGTGGTTACGCAAGCAAATAGCCTTAGTCTTTGAAAATGTACATGGCAGTAGTAAGTGCTCAAGGATCGTGATGGATGCGACCTACACTCAGTGTTTCAGAAAATGGACTGATAGATAGGTAGACAGACAGAAAGACGGACAGGTAGAATGAAATGGCACGTGTGGCAAAATGTTAAAGTTCATGGATCTGGTTGCCTAAGGGATGGTGGTATGTTGGAGTTCTCTTTATGGGCTTTGTATAATTTTCATACCTGCCTTGTAAGTTTGAAAGTGTTTCCAAATAGAAGGTTTTCAAAAAAGAGAAATTAAAAAATAGAAGCTGAGGGGGCCTATGGAATTTTTAAAGGTCATCTGTCAGGCAGCAAGGGCTGTAAAATCTTGTCCTGCTGTGGACGATGAGTCCTAATTTCTAGCTGAGTGAGTAGCTATGGTGGGAGTCTCATAAATGTTTCAACAATTGAAAGGCAGGGAGATGTGGTGTAAGGGGCAGGGTTCTGGGTCCAAGGGAACTGCCACTCTCTACAGGACACTAGGCTAGTTTCTCATGTTCAGAGATCCTCACCCTTACCTCGCAAAAGTTTGGGAGGGAGCATTACAAATGCTCAGTCCAGCCCCTGGACCGAAGGCAGGGTCCTATGAGGGTGAGTAACTAGAAACCTCTCAGCAAGTCTTCAGGAGGCAGGGGATGGCTTTCCTCCCTGACTGTGGGCTGAAGAGGCTCCTTGGAATTAGTGTTTATGCTGTAGGGATAGTTCCTGTGAGCCCAGCCCATGCAAGTAGCATTCCTGGAATCTGTTGTTTATTAGCAGGATGAGAGGGCAGGACACTACTTGCTGGTTAAGCCATCTCCTGTAGACCTTATCTCTACTCAGCACCTTTAAAACAGCATTCCTAGACGCTTTTGCCCCAGAAGCTGCTGTCCTCTGAAACTGCTGGCCCGATGTGTGAGTCTGGGCTGTAAGCTTGTAGATCCATGCCCACTTCCAGGGGAATTTCCTGTCCTACTCCATCAGCTCCCCCTCTGTAAATTCCCCTAGAAATGGGCACCTCCACCAAACCTGTTCAACCTCCACCACCCAGCCCCACCGTATTGACGATGCCTACACCGCTCCATCACCCCATCACCCCAGGCCCCCAAACCCTCTAGCCAAGGGTTGATGATGGAAGTTTAAAATGTTTCCTTTTCTCATAGCT
>PVIY010033497.1:0-28002 GCA_004026745.1 Myrmecophaga tridactyla
AAGGAAATCATGACTGACCTATAGGAATTTAGAGGTGTTTTAGTTTGCTAAAGTTGCTGAAATGCAATATACCAGAAATGGGTTGCCTTTCCAGTGGGGATTTATTAACTTAGAAGTTCCCAGTTCTTAGGCTGTGAAAATTTCCAAATCAAGCCATCAACAGGCAATGCCTTCTCCCTGAACACTGGCTACCTCTGATCCTCAGCAACTCTGCAATGGCCAGGCACATGGTGATGTCCGCTGATCTCTCCCTTCTCTTGGGTTTCGCTGTTTCTAGCTTCTGGTTGCATGGGCTTCCCCTCTGTTTTCTTTATGTCCTCTCTCAGCTTTTCTGTTGTTTTTTTTTTTCTCTCTGAGCTCTGAGGCTTTTTTTTCTGTGTCTTCTCTCTGTCTTTTATCTTCTCATAAAGGACTCCAGTAAGAGGATGAAGATCCACCCTGAATGAGGTGGGTCACATCTCAATTTAAGATTCTACTCACAAATAATTCTTCTCATAATGGGTACACAACCACAAGAATGGATGAACTTTAAGAACCTGATCTTTTCTGGGGTACATACAGCTATAAACCATCATACTGGGGATAGAGAAATATCTGTTCTCTTGATCTGGCTGGTGGCTAAGGAATGTAGCCATATGTTAAAATTACTCAAATATACCCTTAATATATCTCCACTTATCTGATGTTAATTATACCTCAATAAGTACTGATTATTTGTTTTATCATAAACAATACAGTAAAATTTAACAGCAAATTAAGGATGTTGCTGTTAGCAGGAGATTGGCCCGCCTCTTTAGGAGTGATTGATCTCCTTTTTCCCCTGGGAGCTGCTGCATTTTACCATGGCTCTAGAAGTGCATACCAGTGTGAAACAGCCACCATAGTGTTAAGAATCTGAGGCAATTCTAAGAAATAGGGCTCAGGTTTTCCAGGGGTCTTCCCTTTAAGTTTTCCCAGTTATTCCTGTCAAACATTCTTTTCTACTAAGTTCAGGGTAAAGGAAAATGTAAAGTTAGCCTTTGGCAATCAATTTCAATAAATAGCAGAAATATCTCAAAATGTATGGGGTGTGGTTGGGAACAATCACCTTACACCACTTTTTACAAAAATTAAATTGTTTATAAGAATCAGATTTCTGGAATGAATGTTCAGATATTTGCTCTTAGAGATGCAATCTATTCTGTTGTCTATTTTTCAAACCAACCAGAGTATAAATGGAAGATTGATTAAAAAACAAAATACTGGACTTAACAATAGGGCATGTTCTCTGAGAATTCAGGAAATTATTGTTTTCTTTCATCATCTAAGAGTTACACTGTATATCCAAGGTTGTGGATTTCTCTGCTCCTTAAAGTCTGTTTGCCTCTTTGTTCCAATATCTAAGTATTCAGCAGTAGATAAAAGGGTCTCTTTTTTTGCCTTTGCCTTTTAAACAATGGTACTAATCCCTTCACTTTGGCTTCAGAGTACTTTACAGTTCGAGATAACAAGCACTTTCTTTTCTGTTATTTTGATAATATTGTCAAAGAATCTGAGTATTCCATTAGTGGGTATTATAGAAAAGATATGCAGAGAGGTTTATGAAGGAATTTGCAAGTAAACGCTTCTGAATGTTGAATTCTATGATATTTTTAATAATTAGTCACTATATATGTATTTTAACTGCCTTTACATTTTAAAATAATAGCGGCATTGCCTTGAATGAATATGATGGTTGGTATAACCAAAGCTTTAGTACAGAATGCTTTAAAAATATGTGACTTTATTAACTGTGCCTCTTTTGATGAAGCATAAATATTACTATTATTTTCATATATCCAGAATGCTAAATTTTACATACTAGTTTTCATTGTGTGTCTTGATACTATTCTGGGTGTTTTATATGAATTTTTCCTGTTTAATTTCATAACAATCCTATTACTACTTTAATTCCCATGAGGCTGTTAAAGTTTAGGGAGGTTAAGCAACTCACCCAGTTTTATACAGCTAACAATAAGAAAAGGTGAGACTCAAATGTGAATCTCCTGGATTATTTGATAAAGTTGAGTTTTAAACTACCACTTCATATTTATACCTTTACCCCAACAACAAACACAAATCTCAACACAATAGTTATTGACTCGATTCTGTTTACTGCTTTCATTAACAAAATGATGGAAGTGAAAAGCACTCACAATGAAAGAAATAATAGGTAGTGTGTAGGGAGGTGCTTTTTGGGAATTTTTAAAATTATAACGTGTCATAAGTATTCCACAAACCTGAGATAATTTGGCAACAAATTCATTCCTTTAAAAAATACAGATCGCTCCTTCCTCTAAAGGGTTAACAACCTGAGGTTCAGTTTATTAAATAGTCACATGTGCCTGAAAACTAAGTTGTTTAACCCTTCAAGTTAAAATGGGAATTTTATAGAATGAGAGATTGAGTTCTGGTGGGGTGTATACACAGCTTGGTTCAAATGGGATGCCTATGTGAGGGGCTTTAATCAAATTAATGTCATATCAAGTTTTAAATATTCATATAGTTTCAACTTAAGGAATCACTAATTCATTTTGATATGGCTATATTTATAATATAGTTATGTGATTTTAAAGGCAAAGATAATAAAAATAATCCTACATCTACTGTTATAATAAAACTTAAAACTTTAGAAATACTGGAAATAATTTCAATTCTCAATCATGGAATTACAAATATTCCCAGATATCATCTCATCCAAATCCCTCAATTTTCATAAAAGGAGCATATGAGAGTGAATTACACAATACATTATAAATAGAACTAATGACATTGCAATTTTATTTAGTTAGCATCCTTTATTTTGAAAAAAAATAGATTTCATAATTTTTTAGAGCTACAGCCCTATCTCTCCGTATCTATTCACAAGTTCCTTCCAAGCAGCATATTAGTAATGACTCTTTAATTCACTTGGATATAATTTTTGTCCTCATTTTTCCACCACTGGAAAAGTTCCTAAATACAGCAGATACCTCCCTACCGCAATTTTCAATAGACACATCAGGCATCACCTTTCTTAGCCTCTAACAGCATTTTAACATAATCATTAACTGTCTCCTACTTGAAACACTGTTACCCCATGTCTCCCAAATCTACTTTGCTCTTCATCACTCATTCCCAGTTTCTCTTGCCACCTCCTCTTCTCAAATATGAGAAGTTCCTTCGTAGGTCAAGGCCATCCTTCATACTGTTCTCTCTGCCTAAAATACTTTCGCCCAACATGTTGTCCTGTAAATTATTTTTTCAGTATATATATAATTTCACTAAAATTTGCCCGCCATAAAATTTACCCTTTTAAAGTGTACTGCCAAGAATTGAACTAAACCTGAAAGAACTGAGATTCCAGGTGTTGGGAAATACCAATTCAGATGAACTAAAATGAAAGTGACACTTAAGATATTAATCATTTCCTGCAATAGTATGAGTAAGAGGCTAAACTGGAGAAAGCCCCTACTTCCCCAGTGTGCCAGTTTGAATCTACTATGTATCACCAGAAGTGTCATGTTTTAATCCTGATCCAATTGTGTGGGAACAGCCGTTTCTTTCAATCCTAGTTCTACATTGTAGGGCAGAAAATTTTGATCAGATTATCTCTGCAGAGATGTGGGTCTACCCATTCCAGGTAGGTCTTGATTAGTTTTTTTAATCTTTAAAAGTAAAACATTTTGGAGGGAGCTAGAAATGACAGAGCCAACAGAGAGAGAGAGAGAGAGAGAGAGAGCTGACACACATGCTACCACTTGGAGAACAGAGACACGGATGATTGGTGATGCTTAGAGCCTAGCAGATGTTGCCATGAGATGTTTAGCAAGCCAGAACCTGGATAGAGCCAAGGAAAGCCAAGAGATTAAAGTCAGCCCTGGAGAAGCAAAGTGAGGAACTCCCACAGGAACAGAGGCTGAAAGCAATGCAGCCCAGGAACAAAGGACCAGCAGATGCCAGCCACATGACTACCCAGCTGACAGAGGTGTTCCTGACCCATCAGCCTTCCTTAAATTAAGCTATCTTCCCTTAGACGCCTTAGTTTGGACATTTTATAGGCTTAGAACTGTAAACTTGTAAATTATTAAGTTCACTTTATAAAAAACATTCAATTTCTGGGATATCACATTCCAGTAGCTTGCAAACTAACCCATGTATGTTCCATTTTTCCTCACGGAATGACACCACAGGCAAGAGTTTCATGCATTGATACAGACTTGAGGAATTATCTCACTGGCAAGAGAGCCCCTCAAAAAGGAACTATGCTGTTCCATAGACCTGGAGGGCCAGAAGGAGGGAGGGAGTAAAGGCCAAGAGTGGAAAAGTATTGAGCACTGAGTCAGAGTGAATAAATCTTTAATGCTTCCCTCACTTCCCTCCACTCCTCTGATAAGAATGTCTCAGCTGAGGTGCCCAAGGAAGGCCCACTTTGAGTCTTGCTGGGGAGGCTTCCCAATGAAGGCATGTGGGCTAGGAATTCAGGTATGGATAAGTACATGAATGGCCAGAGGTCCTGAGTCCTTGATGGCAACTCCTTTCAGAGACCGCAGTTTACAGTCTGTACACTAAGTCTGGTGGGGGAGGGCAGCTTTCTCTCTCCATTGTCTGCCAGTCAACTTGTTTTCACCATGATGCAAGCTATCATTTTTAATGTTACTGTGGAGCTAGAGATGAGACTAGGACAAAGATAAATGTGATAGAGATTACTGATTATGCTGGTTTGACACTGTTAGGTACTCCAGAAAAGGCCATCTTCTTTAAATCCATTCCTGTGGGGGCAGATCTATTGTGGGTGGGACCTTTGAGTTTGGTTGTTTCAACTGAGATGTGACCCAGCCAGTTCAAGATGGGTCTTAACCCTTTACTGGAGCCCTTTCTGGGAGGATAAATGGAAGAAACAATAAGAGAGAGAATTCAGAGAGAAATGTCCTGGAGATGCTAAGAGAGGACCCATGGATCCTCAAAGAGAAAGCCACAAGAATCAGAAGCTGAAAGCAATGGAACCCAGAAGCAAAGGACCAGCATATTGCAGCCATGTGCCTTCCCAGACGACAGAGGAACCTGGATGTGAGCAGACTTTCCTCAGAGAAGGTATCTTCCGCTTGAGGCCTTAACTTGAACATTTTCATGGCCTTAAAACCGTAAATTTGTAAACTAATAAATACTCATTGTAAAAGCCTATTTCTGTAATATTGCATTCCTACAGCTTCAGAAAACCAAAACACTGCTTTTACAAAGTTTCAGCCATTTTTCTGAACAAAAGCTTTCCAGCTTGCAGCAAGCATTTGATAAATTTCCAGATTCCTTAAAAAGTTAATTATGACATTTTTTGCCAGTTTTCTCATTGCTTTATAGAGGAGATAATTTCCAAAGTCCTTACTCTGCCATTTTCACTGCCTGCATATTTTTTTTAACTCTTACCCTAAGTTAAACTTATTTTCTGAGTAATTGTTTCCTATCCCTTAGGTCAAGATGAGGTCCTCATAATACATGCTATCAGAACACACGGTAAAGTATAGTGCTCAATAAGATTATTGAATGGATGACTAAGAGAATTCAGAAGGTAAAATAGCTTGGGATCAACTCAACAAAAATCTGCAAAACAGAATTATAATTAAAAGATACATAAATCTGCATAGACTCTATTATGTAGTGATAACTAACAACTACAGAGTTGCAGTGGAGTGCAACAGAGGATTTTCTCACTCATGCTACATGTAATTCAGTGGTCATCTATACTTCTGATCCATATCATCTTTATGTTAAGACTCAGACTGACAGAGATGCCTCTATCATTAACATTGTTACTTGGATGCAGAAGAGAAAAGACACCAATAACGACATCTCATTCTAAAAGCTACTCTTAGAAATGTCGTTTATCACTTCTGCTCATATTAAATTGGCTAAGTCGCATGCTCAACCTCAATTTAGGGTGAATAGGGATGTATAGGCAGGATACACGGGCAAAACTTTCCTCAATGGATCAGTAAATAATAATCTTTTGTAAGGATGAAGAGAGATACTGGTGAACAATAATATAATTTACCGCAATGATATTGATTCCACACTAAAGTTCATTCTACTAAGCCACACTAGAGTTCATCTTGCCATTTCTGCAAGTAGGTAAAGAAAATAACCCCCCATGAGAATTTTTGAATGAGGGTAATGTTTTGAAAATTGGCTTGCATAATTCAACTTAAATTGCTAGTATTTTTTTCAAAACTGAGCTTTAACGTGCTTATGTACATAGTGGTTCTCCTATATATAAACAAAATTTACTGCAGAGGTTTGTTCACAGTTCATTAAATAGCTGTTCAAAAATGGTTTGAAACTTTCCAAAGCATGTTTAAGATTTGTAGAAATGACATCTTGGATATAAAAGTGAAATAAAACATTACTTTGACTTATGACATATCTAGGATGGAAACACATCAATCACCCGCAGCCTGAAAGTGGATGATGTTTAATGCTGAGAAAGTTTGTTTAAAAATATTTTCTGTGAAGCATATCATGTTTGTCTTTTATTTTTCTCAGATTTATTTTTCCAGTTCAGAAAGGCATTAATGAGCAGCAATTAAAAGACATCTATACCATATTACTTAGAAAATGTTTACCTGTATTCACATAGAAAAATATCAGAATATAACAGACACTGGACAATAACTTAGAATGACTTTTTTTTACAAAAATTTTCTAGACCTCATTTTTTCATGGTCTTGCAAAAAGGAAACAGATTGATAAAAATTTCTCTTGAATGTTCTATTATGCAAGGTGAATTTAAGGATACAACTGAAATATATAAAATAGTTTCCATTCTTAGGCAGCTTGCAAATAAAATGGTGATTTAAAACATAATTTTAAACAATTAAGAAAAATATAAATTTGAAAAAAAAACACAGTACAAATCTCTGGGTGTAGTTAAAAGCTTAAATTTAAATTGCAATAAACTTCTACTCCCAAGCTAAAAATGGGAAGACAAAAACAGTTAAATTAAAAAACTTGAAAGATACCAACACAGCAATGAAGAGTCTGGAGTACATTGTTTCATCATTTCTGAAAGCTTCTGTTTCACTCTCAGAAGAATTCGAGAGAGTAAAAAGGACGAAACAAGTAATTTCCAACTTGAGGCAGAAAGCCAATGGGAAAAAAGAGGTTAGAATATATTTAGAATTTAAAAAGAATAAAATAGCACATGTCAAAGTGAATGACATATATATATATATATATATATATATATATATATATATATACACACACACACATATACACAAGTGCATATATGTTACAGTCCATAGAGGGAACTTACCTTAGAGAAGAAGAAAACTGGAAATGTATTGAGCTAAAGATCAAATTCTAAAAGGTATAAAACAGATTACAGAATTGAAAAGGGAAAGAATAATAAACATCAGAGCAAAGCTTAATGAAATAGAAAAATACATATAAACAAGAAAGAGAAGAGGAAAAAGTTAATACTCTGAAAACATCAACAATATTAACACTAATTAAAGAAAAAAGAAGGTATCATTAAAAAACAGTAAAGAAGGATGCATAATAGTTTTTAAAGATGTAAAAATCAAAAAGAGAAGATGGTATGCAAGGTTAAGGCAGAAATTTTAAAGTTAATTAGAAATGTGTAGGACTCTAAAAGGCATATTGCTAAAACTGATTCAAAGGAATTAAAGAAGACAAATATTTCTAGAACCATTAAAAAAATAAATAGGGTGGGCCACAGTGGCTCAGCAGGCAGAGTTCTTGCCTGTTATGCTGGAGACCCAGGTTCGATTTCTGGGCCTGCCTATGCAAAAAAAAAAAAAAAAAAAGAAAAAGAAAAAAAAACGATTTTCTTCCAGAAAAACCCCCCAAACTTAGAAAATTTAATTAGCAGAACATCCAAAAAATAATTCCAATGTTATGAAAATTATTCACATGCATAGAAAAAGAGGGAATACTCTTCGATCTATTTCATTAAACTATTAAAGTATTGACAGTAATATCTGATAAGAACCCTGTAAAAGAATGATAAAATTTCATAAACAGATAGCAATGATTTAAATCATAAATGACCTCAATATATGCAGAAAAGCCTTTGATAAATTTTCACATCCATAATAGAAATTCTTAGTAAACAATATAAAGGTTATTTCTGTAATATAAAGGCATCCCTCAAAAATTAGTAGCAAATATGAAAATTAATTATGAAACACTGAAAACGTGCCCTTTATTGAGTGTTAGAAATGGGTGCCCATTGTTTTAAATGTTATTCGATACTGTATTCAGGTACTACCTAGAGAATTAAATCAAACAAGACAAAAGAAGTCCAAAGGATTGAGAAGGAGAAAAGCTGCCATTTTCTCAGGGGTCATTATTGTTTACCTTAAATATGAAAAGTAAAAAACACCGATAGTTTATTAGAATGAATAGGACAGTTTTTCGAAACAGCTGAAAGCAATTCAATATATTTAGATGAATTTCTACATGCCTGAAACAGTTATAAAATTTAATTTACAAAATTATGTAGCAATAAATATGAGAAAAATACAGAAGACATTTATATAAGCTGTAAAACTTTAACAAAAGATAATAAAGAAATAAGAAATAAATATATAGATATATGGTGGTCATAGGTTGGAATATGATGTTGTAAGGATACTAAATCTGAGTATATTTATAGAGATCATAAAATTCCAGACACAATCCCAAAAGTGTCTGTATATCTAAAACTCTTTTAGGAGATTCTAAAGTTTCCATCAAATTTCAAAGTTCAAGGAACAGCAAAGATACAATAGGAAAGAAAAAAGATATGTAGGCTTGTCAAGATTGTCCTCAAATAATAGTATACAAATAAAGACTCATAAAAGAATATTAGTTTATAGTATGAGCTAGAAGAAAAAATATACTTACATGCAGTTGATTTGATTAGATGTAAGAAAAATACCACAGAATCATTCAAATAAATCTCTTACAAAAACAAAAGAATTCACTATAATGGTATGTTATCCAAACATTCAAAGTTAAGAGGAAAAGGGAAACATAAAACAAAGTAAGCAAAACAATATTTGAGCATAATTTGTCATAGTCTCTGAAAAACTATTTGGAAATTTGATTAAATCATTGCTCTTTCCCCACGAAGTGGTGAACTAAGAGACCACAAAAGTGATAAAAAAAAACTTAATCCAAAAACAATGAAAAAAATGAGAAATTTATCAAAGGTTCACAAGCAATAAAATATCTTCAAAGTTGTTATTATTTGATATTTTCGCAGAATGGAATATTCTAAATCTGCATGTTATTTTAGATGATGTTTTAAAAATAAACAATTTCAAGTCATTTTTTTGAAGATAGAATATTATATTAGAATCATAAAAACAACAAAGCTAGTCCAAAGAGAGAAAAACCTAGGCTAACATCACTATGATGAATACCAATGCAAAAATCCACTTACAATGTTAGCAAATGAATTACAACAATATATTAAATGGATAATAATTCATCATCAAATGAGTTTATGCCTCAGAATGCAAAGATGGTACACTATAAAAAACATTATCTTTACCATGCTACAGAAGGTGATCAAAGATATAAAATCATATGGCGAAGTTGACAACCAATAAAAGTTTAAGCAGCGATGTTCAATATTTATATTTAATTTTAAAAAGCACTAATAACTTACTAGAAACATTATTAACATGACATATTTATGAGATATATATGTGTAAGATATGCACATATATGTACTAATTTGATTACTATTTAATAATTATCATATTTTATGTAAATGTAAAACATGCTTAAAAGAAAACACAGTAAGCATTAATATTATAGTCATGACCTGACAAGTCATTCTTGATCACTAAAGTTAATATTACTTTACTTATTTTAGCAGTGCTAGCCAATTTGACTTGACAAAGTTAAAATATTAAAGTATTGACTAGACGGGAGAAAAAATATAATTTATAATTATTAGAAGATTATTTGATTATGTACAAGAAAACTGCAAGATAATTATCCAAAAACTGTCCAAAAAATTTACTATCATGTCTTGTTATAAAATTAATTCCATAAGTCAGTTTTATTTACTTTAGAAATAAAAATAGCTTCAAATATATGACAAAAACCAAACCTGTAAACATAGAAGTAAACAAAGAACTATATATAAATTTTATAACAAATGTGTGGCAAACATATCTCTATCTGTATCTGTCCATAAGTATATCTATATCTATATTGAGCAAAAAGAAAGCAGGAAAAGAAAACTGTCTACTAACAGGCATAAAAACAGCTGAAAGCAAATGGAAAAACATAATTTATAACTCAAATTATAAAGATATAAAATTCTCCTAAATCCATAAATTCAGTTCAAATCCCATTAAAATAGCAGCAGCAAAGATGGAGAGGAATGCTAAAATGAAACTCAGATTTATCTGAGAAAATAAATAAGGTAGACCCATCAGGAAAATTATGAAACATAAGAATAATGAGGCAAAATAATTTTAATAGATATTAAAACTCTGTAAAGCTAGAAAAATTGACAAAATTTGTTACTGAAGAATAAATAGGCAGATTAAAGTAACAATGAGTTTAGAAATAACACCAGAATGCAGATGAAATTTAGTTTAAAGTAAAGAAGCATTTCAAGTGAGTGAGGAAATTAAAATAAAAAAATACATAATTAAAGCTAATATAGTCACTCATTACAAAAGTGATTTCCAAGTAGACCAAGTTTTAATGGTGAAAATGAGAATATAAAAGTTGAGTTCACTATTGGAACCCTCTTAATTATGAAACCTTTACCAAAAAAAGGGAGAATTTCTTCTTTTTATCCAGTTCCTAATTAATGTTTGGCTTAATTTTAGATGAATTAATTATTAATTCATTTTATATGAATTTTAATACATATTAAATATTATGTATTATATTATAATACAAATTATTCGTATATTATATATACAAATATTATATGTATATAATACTTAATATGTATTAAAATACTTTAATACATATTAAGTATTAATCAGAGAATACTTAAAACATGCAAAGACAGGTGCTAGCTCAAAATATGTTTCAACAAAGACACTTTTGTTTCCATTCAGGATAAGACTATATGCATTAGATATTACATCAATTCTACAGTTCTGTGAAAGTGACACATCATTTTTTATAAGGTATCTAAACAGTTGTCCTCCCCAACCCATAATTTAAGATCTTGCCTCCTTTGCAATGAATGATCTGATTAAAACAAATAATGACATCCAATTGCATGATGTTTCTAGGGTTCTGTGGGAGGCTTTTTCTGACCTCTAATAGAGTATGCTTACTTATGATTTCTGAAGAGAGAAAAAATAAATAATTCTTCAAAGAATTGCATGTCTCATTCTATCATACACACACACACACACACACACACACACATATGCCTCTTAGAATGAAATTACCAGAGATTAGAGTACCCATTTGTAGGAAAAAGAGTGAGAGTCTATTAATTTCATTCTGCTTTCTTTTTTGTTTGTTTTTCTCTCAATAAGGAAGAATTTTAATCTGGAAAATAAGTTTGAGCCTAATGACAGGACTCTTCAGCATTCTCTTGGCTCTTTTGGTCTGAGGGAGACATTTTAAAGCAAGATACACACTACACCTCAGAAGCCATAAGAGAAATATAGATATATCTAAATGTATAAACATTTAAAATAATACATAGAAAATGACAAATTGAGGAAGAAATGGAAAGTAAGAATTCTCACTTTTTATCTAATAAAGAGCACATATAATTTAGAAAATATACTACAAACAACTCATTTGGAACATGAACAAAGGATGAAGATGGGGGAGAAGGTAGTAGAAATCAACAGTTAAAAACAGCAAGAGATTTTGTGCCTCAAATTTTAAGAATGAGGAACCACCTCCCCCTATCATATTGTTAAAAACTGTTAATTGGCAAACCAGGAGCTATTGAGAATGTATATTTCCATATTGATGGTAGAATGATAAATTGTAGAACATTTCTGGAGGTAGATTTGCAATCTCTAGGAAAGTTGAAATGCTGGTACTATTTTGACCATCAGAACCTTGGCTGGGCTCTTATACAATGTCTTCAGCAAGACATTGCTAATGCTATGGCTTGCTGCACCCCAACCAGAATCATTCCAATTAACCCTAAAGAACACGTAAGGCTCTATCCTAGATCCCTCAAAAGTTGCATGCACTAAGTTTTACTCTTCAGAGACCGCGAACCTTCAGATGGTTCCTAGGCCAGATAAATCCTAAAACCCAGAGGGGCAAGCCTCTCCAAGAACATCATCTAGTTCTACCCCCTATCCCGTATTCTTGACATTGCTTTTCAAGCTGAAAAAGGTTACAATACGTACAGCCCAAATATCCATAAAGATTGGGAGGAGGATCAAAGGAGGAGTAATTTAACAGAAAATTAAGGATTTAAGAGATGACTAATGAATCATTATATTGATATTTATTTTTTGTCCCCAGTGTTTTGGAGCAGCTAAAGCAAAACCTGAAATTGTGGTGCTATAACCCATATCAAACTTGGAAATCTGTTCTATAACTACTTGTTAAAATGAACTTTGAAATTTATTGTTTTCTAGTAAATATATTTCACAATAAAAATGTAAACAAAAACAAAAACCGAAACTTTGTCTGGGAATATATCCTGTGACCTACTGTTATATGTCTTGTAATTACTGTTATTCTCAGAAAATTCCCTGGCACACAAACATAATCAAGATAATTGTAGTTTTGTGTGTAATGGCCCAAAACTAGAATCAACCAAAGTAACTTTCAAAAAGACTATTTAAATAAGCTTTCATGATAAAAAATTATTATAAAGATTTTCTTTGCTGTATGTTAAAAAAGAAAAATTTAATATGCAGAATTATGTATATATTATACCCATTTTGGGTAAATAAAACTAGTGGATAGATTAATTGATTTATAGATGTTTAGATTGATGGATTGAAAAACATAGGTGTTTATATAAATGAGATAGATGAAAAGTGTCAGCTTTGTCAAAGAAAACAATAAATTTTTTAAATAAATCATATTGAAGAGACAGATTGAAGTAGTACAGGGATATAAGTCAGAGAAAGGAGTCTTTCACTTTTCATTTTGTGTCATTTTAAAGTAAAAAAAAAATAACTATGTCACATAGAATAAATCATATATGCTTCTTATTTTGTTAGCAAACATGTCACTATATGCAACAAATTTAGAGAAAAGTGCCTAAATCATAAGGGCACAGCCTAATGAACCCACAAACCCTGAGAGCACACAACTTAAACAGAACCCAGATTAAGAAATAGAACATCACCAGAAATCCTGCTCATGCCTTTCCAAAAGTCTATTTTTGGTTTTAACATGGAAGCAAATAATTGATATCATTTAATCCTAGGTTGTAATCCTGAAATCAATCCTGTTTTTTATTAAAGGAATGTAAATAAATTTTAAGGAAATGACATATTACGTATGTGATAGTTAGGTTCAGGTATCAATCCGGCCAGATGATGGTGCCCAGTTGTCCTGTTGTGGATTTAAATCATCAGCATGTGAAATTCATCTATGGCTGATTACGTCTGTGATCTGCTAAGGAGAGGGCCTTCTGTAGTGAGTGATACTTAATTTAATTAACTGGAGGCTTAAAAGGAAGAGTCAGCAGAGAGTTCAATAGACCAACACTGTTCAGCACAGCTGAGCACAGTTTAGAACCTCTCAGCTCATTGCTCAAGCTAACATAGACAGAGACAATGGGAGATAGAAGGAAGAAATGCCCTAGGGAAAACCTTGAACCCTGAAGCCAAGAAAGAGGGCCAGCAAATGTTGCCCTGTGCTTTCCTATGTGACAGAGAAACCCAGATGAAAGCTAGATGCCTTTCCTCTGGGGAGCTGTAAATTTGTAACTAAATAAATCCCCTTTCTAAAAGCAATCCATCTCTGATGTCTTGCATTCTGGCAGCCTTAGCAAACGAAAACAATAAAGGAATATCTTTAAAGTGAATAATTAGTGTTTTATATTTTGAAAGAGAAAAATGGTTTCCATCTGTGCTCCAGTTACAAGAAAAGGAAAAATGAGAGTTCTTGACATTGGCCCTTTTAAAAAGATTTTTTTTTCTCTAGGAAAATAAATTAATTATCCTATTAGATAATTATATGAGCTAACATTTGTATAATATTCTTCAACTTGATTTCTTGTAGCCATGCTATAATTCTAATTGCATGTAAATCACACAAACAGCTTCTTAGAGTTTGACATTATTTGTATGTAGAAATGTAAAGGTATCAATTCTTCACCTATACGACACATATTCACACTATATTTTAATAGATTTTAAGAAGATACTATTTTTGTAGATGTAGATACATCTAACAATTCATGAAAAATAATGATTCTCAATCAGAAGGCAGTATAATTATCAGTCAGTTGAACCTCTGCCTTTTCCTCAAGTTAATAGGAGATTAAAAATGTTATTTTACACATTTGCCTGTCAAGTCATATGGGGGTAGGGGGAGAAGTTACTAATGGATAGAGTAATAATATTATATAATAATATAATATAAATATATATTCCTATTTACATATGTAGTTATCTTTACTAATGTTCTTTAATTTTTCTTGTCGTTTTGGGTTAACACACAGTGTCCTTTATTGTCAGCCTGAAAGAATCTCTTTAGAATTTCTTGTAATGAACCCTTTCAGCTGCTGTTTATCTGTCTTAATTTCTCCTTCATTTTTCTAAGACAAGTTTGTTGTATATAGAATTCAAAAAAAACATGACTTTATTTTTTCTATATGAACTTTAAACATGTCATCCCACCCACTTTTTGCCTCTATGTTTTCTAATGAGAAAGTTACTGTTAATCTTACTGGGGGTCCTTTGCATGATAAAAGTTGCTTCTCCTGCTTTCAAAATCCTCTCTTTTTTGCCGGGGGAGATTATTGGGGCTTCACACTACCTGGACAAACCTACAAAATCTCATGCCCTTTTCAAGATTCCACATACTTATGGTGTTCAATGAAACTGTCCATATAAGATAAATTAGGAAATGCACTAGTCAAAATATAAATTTTGAACCAAATAAACATTTCTCGCTTTAGTCTCACACAGAAGTTGAAGTTTTAAAATATGAATGACCATCTATCTTCAACACCCAGCAATATTGACTCCTCTCTTTCTTAAGATTTTCAAGGTTTTACTCTAATGCATGTTGGTGCAGATCTTATAGTCTAACCTGCTTGAAGTTTAGCGAGATTCTTGGATGCATATAATTCATGCCTTACATCAGATATGAGTTTTTGGTCATTATTTCTTCAAATACTTTTTCTGCCCATTTCTCTCTATCTTGTCCTTCTGTGACATCAAAAAATGGTGTTGTTGATAACACTTGATGGTGTTTCACAGGTGCCTCAGGCTCTGTTTACTTTTCTTGATTATTTGTTTCTTTCTTTCTGCTTCATTATTTTACCCAAGATTAGATCATTTCAATTATCTTGTCTTCAAGTTCACTGATCCTTCTGCTTGTTCAAATCTGCTGTTGAATCCATCTATTGAGTTTTTTTTTTTTTTTTTTAATCCACATGGGCAGGCACCAGGAATCGAACCCAGGTACTCTGGCATGGCAGGCAAGAATTCTGCCTGCTGAGCCACTGTGGCCCACCCTCATCTGTTGAGCTTTGATTTCAATTACTGAACTTTGTAGCACCAAAATTTTTGGTTCCTTTTTTTAATTTCTACTTATTTATTTTGATCAGACAATGTTTTCCTAATTTCCTTTAGTTCTCAGCATATGAATTCTTTAGCTCATTGACATGTTTTGTACAATTGATTTCACGTCTTTGACTAACAGTCCCAATATATGAGCATTTCCACCATTGCCCTAACCTGATAACAACTGTTCTGCTTTCTGTCTCTATGAATTTGCTTATTCTAAATATTTCACATAAGAGAAATCATACTATATTTGTCTTTTTGTGTCTGGTTTATTTCACTCAACATAATACCTTCAAGATTCAACCATGTTGTAGCACTTATCAGCATTTCACTTGTTTTCATGGCTGAATAAAATTCCATTGTATGGACATACCACATTTTGTTTATGCATTCATCTGCTGAAGGACACTTGGGTTGCTTCTACTTTTTAGCTATTATGAATAATGCTGTGATGTACATTGGTGTATAAAAATTCATCCAAGTCCCTGCTTTCAATCCATTGGGGTATATATCTAGGAGTGGAATTTCCAGATCAGATGATCAATATATAAAATACTTATTTGACTTGTAATCTGTTTTTTTTTCTATTTTCCTGAAAATTGTATATGCACATCTGTACCCTTTTGATTATTATTTGCATGGAATGTCATACTTTCAACATCTATGTGCCTGTGAACCTAAGTGAATCTATTGTTGACAGCATATAACTGATCAAGCTTCTTCAACCAATCTACCAATCTCTACCTTTTAAAAGGGGAGTTTACTTCACTGACATTTAAGGTAATGATTGAGAAGGAAGAGTTTACTTCTGCCATTTAGCTATGTAGTTTCTGTATATTGTATGCTCTTTATTTCTCAATTACTCCATTTTTGCCTTTATTGTATTTTAGCTGCTTTTCTGTAGTGTATAATTTTGATTCTCTTCTTTTCTTTTTTCTATAGTTTTTAGTTATTTTCATATTGGTTCCCTTTGTAACTACAATTAACATCTGAAACTGGTAACAACCTAGTTAGATTAGTATCAATCTACTTTCCATAGTACACAAACACTCTGCTCCTGCATCTCCTTCCCTCTACCTTTATATTGCTATTGCCAATGTATTTAATGTCTAAGAATTTTGTCCACTTAAAATGGTTAGAATGACTATTATGTTATTTATATTTTACCACAATTTAATATGAGAGAATTAACTATACTATGTTAATAGGAGAGTATCAAATCTAAAAAGACAATCTACATTTGTAGATTGTTAAAATGTATCTGGATCATAAGCAGAGCAGATCCAGGTTTTGTAAAATATCCTAAAATTTAGTAGCATAAAACAACCCCAATCACTATTTTATTAAACTTTATGATTCTATGATTATAAAGGGCACAGAAAGGACAGCCCATCTCTGCTCCAGGATGTTAGATGCCTCATCTAAGTGGTACTGAATGGAAGGGTTGGCTTAGCTAAGGCATATGTCTGACTTATACTGGGACTGGGACGTCAAATGTGGCTTCTTCCCTCATTTCTCTGGGGCCTGAATTGGTGTGACTGTAATTACTAATGAATAAACAGCATTATTCTCCCTGTGGTCTTTCCAAGTAGCTAGCTTGATCTTCCACACAGCACGGTGGTCTCAAGGATGTTGTATATAATTCATGCTCCAGGGTATTCAAAAAGTCTCAAGATAAAGCTACAAGACTTCTTATGATCCAACCATTGAAGTCCCATAACGTCATTTCTGCCTCATTGTACTGGTCACAAAAGTTAGTAAGGTCAGCCCAGGTTCAAGGGGGAAAAAAATTAGCTCTACCTCTCAATTGAAGGATTAGCATATAATTTGATGCCATCTTCAATTTAGCATTCCGAGTTTAAGACAAAAAATACAAAAAATGTTTTGTCCGCAAGTTTTGCATTAACGAATGACCAGGTGAGCACATTGCCAAGTTAGTTGAAAGGATAAATAGGCTTTGAAAAGAACAGTTAAAAGATGATAGGCAATCTTTGCGGCAATGGACACACCAGTTATATCTGACCCTCACCAGCCTCAACTCATGGCTGATATAGCTGCTCCCACCCCTGTTGAACTAGTAATGGCAAGACCCATGCAGGTGCTCCAGTTCAGGTTAAAGAACCAGCAATGCTACAGCCACAATGAGGTAACAAAAGTAGTTTGCTCTTGCCTGTGCTACAGCATTAGAAAGTGGATAAAATAAGGTTGATTGGCCATGGCCATGGCCCATGCTGGTTGGGAATTCTAAGCCCATGGAATATCAGAGTCACACAAAATTTAAGTTTAAGTATTAGACCACAGTTTATATGAAAAATGACTTTTGTTGGCTATGTAACCATGGGGGATTCCCCCATACCTCAAGACACAGTACATATGACTCTGCGAACACATTATGCCTAGTCTAACTGTGGATTTGACTCCAGAAGACTCCCTATAATTGCAGGGGGAAGAGGTGGTATCTCTCCACAAATGGAAATTTAGCTTGTAATCTTTTTGCCATTAGCATTGTAGCAAATACCATACTGCAATAGGTTTCTGTGGTAACCTGTATGCATGCACAATAAATATCAATCCTAAGTATGCACTGAACTGCCACTGCCGGGTATCTTAGACAATGACTCTTGCAAATTGGACTACATGGAATACTCTGCTTCTCTGGCAGAATTCAGCACATCATGAAATCTGGAAAAGAATCTTCTCATTTAGGGCTGAAATCAGAGGTTTTATCAATAGCTCCCAATATCCCCACTGCCAGTTCCTTTTGCTTCACCACCAACAGGGTGTGCTATCACATAAATTTAGCTCAGTCTACTCTCTTTTCTTGGATTGTAAAAAGGATTTGGGAGTTCCTATGTAGCCTGGAGAATCATGCCAAAATTGTCTAAATTGATGGCAAAAGTTAAACAACTGAAGCCATAGGCCAAATAGTTGGGAAAAAAACAGAGAGAGACATACACATAGCATCACAGATCACAACAAAAAAGATAATAATCAAAACAGGTAAACTCAAGTTATTACATAGACCCAATGGTGAGGGACAACTTTGGCCCCATAAATTGTTTAAATACATACTTGTTCTCCAAAAAGGGAGATGCTAGTTTAGAAACATTGGAGGTTGCCACAAAACCTAAGGACCCAATATATATTTTTTAACCTAATGAGATAGAGAATTAACCTGCAAATACTGAATTATAACATCAGATAGGATGAAAATTTAGCCCTCTCCACAGTACCTAGCGAAAAGGGATCTTGAGGCAGAGTATATCAATTTTAGAGATAGTAAAGAAAAATGTTGAATGTGTAGAAATTTCTAAATATTTGGTCCCACGTATTTTTTTTTTTTACTCTTTACACTCCATTATCTGTTCTGTCATCATTGTTGTTGTTTACCTTGTTATTTCTATAGTTCAACTTCTGGCAAAGTTAAGCTTTAATACATTTTCAGTGACTTCAACTGAATCTCTTAGAACTATGGCTCTCAAAGTGTGGCCCTGCACTTTAGCAGTACAGGCATCACTTAGGAGCTTCTTAGACGTGCAATTGTCAAGCTATACTCCAAACCACTGGATCAGATCTCTGGGATTGGAACCCAGTAAACTTGTGTTTAACAAGTTCCCAGATGATTTCCTATAATGCTAAACATTGAGAGCACATATCTTAGAAAAACCAATTTCATTTCTAAACATTATCTTCAAAGTTTCCAAATTAGATTCTCCTCCAATTTCTGTCACATGCTCTTCTAAGGAATGAACACTAACTTTCAATTTTGCACTTTGGAATTTTAAACACAGCTGATTTAACCCATGTTCCACAAATAAATTTGTGCTTAACTCACTTGGGAGAAAATGCCAGATGACTAATCTCTATTTTCTCAGATGTTTCCTTCAATTGATTTTTTGCTCCATACCATATAAACCGGCTCAAGTTATTTTCACATTTTCTTTAAATTGAAGCTCTTTAATAAATGATAAACCATATGTATTACCTCTGTTTCACTTCCTATTCAATCCTCAACAGCCTGAAATTCTAACTCTAACTCTATCAGTCCACTTAACTTGTTTCAGTTTTCTAATGTCTTACTGAAATTATAAACATATATTTTTGTTCAGATTTAATCAACTTCTATGTAGTCTTTGATATATCCCCATATTATTAAATACTTTAAATAGACTTTCCTTTAACTTTTGGAATGTCCTTTCTTAGTGTCTTAAATGGGTTCTTTTTTTCTCCCCACTTAAGAAATCATCCTTAGGGCTAGCCTCTTGATCTCCTGTTCTTATTTTATACCATCCCTTTGAAGGACATCATCCAAACTATAATTGTATGATTTATACAGTGATGATTCCAAAGTCTGTATTTTACAAACTGTCCTCATCTCTGCAATAAATATTAAAAACCAACTATAAGTTTTCTTCTGAAATGCTCATAGATTCTCTCAGAATCAGTGGGTTGATAATAGCCATATATTTTTTCTAATTTTAAAATGAACATGCACTTTTTATAGAAAACATATAGGAATGATAGAAAAGTTAAAATATGAGTCACTCATAATACAACCACTCAGAAACAGCCAGTTAACATAAGTACACATACACACACATATAACCTCTGTTCCAAGCTTTTTAAGTATAATAGTATGTTTTGCTCACCAGAAAGGTAATTATTTAGAATCCCAAAGGACTTTTTATTACCCAGATGTAAAATGTTGTAGCTACTTATGTGTAAGCTTCACACTAAGTAAATTAGGCTATTTTCTCCCAAGTGTCTACTTCTTTTGTTATATGTACTTGGTTGAATTTAATTTACAAAGGGGTGTGTGCAGCAGGATAGAGATATTTCAGGTTCAAAGCAGGTACACAGCATTACCCTCAAGTTATAGGTTATGACTTTCTATAAATATATTTTCCTCTAGGGAACCGATCTACTCACTCTAAAAAATTGCCAACGAGCTGCACTGTGACATTTAATGAAAATTCAGTTTTGAAATGGACAGGTGGCTTCAAACTATTACCTCACTTCCATGTATCTTAGATCAAGACCGTTGAAAAGCTGTTCATTCCAAAGTCCAAATGTCAGAATGAAGTATTCTGGAAAATGTTATCCTGAGGGGGTCTGTGTGTTTATGTATTTTTAAATGAATAAAATGGCAAAAATGTTTTTATCTATGAACTATACATTTTTATTATCCTAAATTCTTGAAAATTTAAAAATTTAGATCCAAATCTTAAGTAGAAAATTTAGCTCCAAAACTCAATCACCTTTAAAATCTCAATATAATAGTTGGTATCTAAAAGTGAAAATTGAAAATGTAACCCAATAACCTGAGAAGTGAAGTTAAATGTCAAAAGAATAAGCTAAAAGAGATGTGAAGAAGGTGTGAAGAAGGGGATGTATTCTTCATACTGCTGTCTGTCTTTCAAAGCTTTGCATAAAAAGGTGACTCTCTAAAGTATCTGGATGAACAACTGATTAAAAATTAGTCACTCATAAATAGAGAAAAGTTTTAAATAAAGAAAATTTGTATCCTATGTTACAATCTCTTATATCTTTTATCTAATTCAAAATGGTTCATTGGGTGCTACTGTAAGAATAGGCAAAATGAGAAACAAAAAACAAATCAAAACAAGTCTTCTTCCCATCCTAAACATGTTATCTTCTATCAAAAAGATAAGACAATGTTTAAGAGAAATATAGTAAGAGAATATAATCAGTGACAGGAAAGCAGGAACAGTTCTTTTGTCACATAACTACATATTGTCTGTAGAGGTAGTCACCCCTGAGTGAAGTTAGAATGGATGACTCTCTTGCATATTCTCTAATGTCAAGTAAAGTGTTAACAACCAGAAAACCAGAGCTGACTACCTAACCAGCTTCAAGCATAGACCAGGATCCATCTCTTCATGTTGAATTTCCAGTTTCCTTATGCCTCAAGACATCTAAATTGACCTGAATTCTCTTATTCTCTGAGCTTCCTAATCTGACCCAGTTCCTAAACCCTACCTCCTAATCCTTTTCTCTTTGGTCTTCCAGAACTCTATGTCAGTGATAAAGTCCATGGCATTCTGAAACTCTTCTCAGAATGTTTGCTTTATTTCTTTGACTTTAAGGAGACTTGAGTTGCCTTGAATTCTCAACTTCTTTTGTAGCCATCTCAATCTGGGGGTGCTTATTTTCTTTTCTTTCACACCAAAATTCCTAGGTAGTTAGGTACCTATTATCCCTTACCTAATGATAACTTTTAGCTCATTAAGTTCCTTCTATCTTCCAAAGTAAAAAGAAAACAAAACTAAATAAAGCAACACACACACATTTCTGCTTTTATAAGGCTGTCGTGACTGAAATGAAAACCTCACTCACCTTCCTTGTTTCCATCATATACCTACCTATTACTAACTCCCTTTCCCTTAGTGAAAGCTTTAGCTCTTTGCTCAAAATTTTACTTCAACACGGTTGCTATTTTAATTCTTGGCAAGTTCAACATCTCCATAGATACTTTAGACAACATTTTGTCTTTCAATTTCTTCACTTTCCTATATCAAATAAAATATTCCTCAAATTTTCTTCACCTACCCTGATAACCACACTCAACATACTCTAATCACCAAAAACTTCCTCACCTTCAAAATTTCAAATGCCGACATACCAGTTATTTTTAATAATAAAATTTTCCTTTAGTTTGCTTTTTCAGTACTTCCATTGCAAAATGTTTTACAACTTCTACCATGTTACATCCATTAATCTTGCATTTGTTCATAATCCATTCATGACCTGTTTCCTGTCTTCGCTTTATTTACCATTTCAGGGTCTATGGAATTTAGTCCATTCCTGTGTGTGCACACCCCTGTAAATGGGAACTTTTGATGAGGTTACCTCATTTGAGGTGTGACCCAAATGAATCAGGATGGGTCTTAATTTGGAATCTTTCTTAAACAGAATGAAATACAGACCCCTATAGAGAAAGCCACTGAAGGAGCAGCTGGAATTTGCAAGGCACTTGAATTTGGGAGAGGAAGAAGTAGACACTACCATGTGCACTGCCATATGAGAGAAAAGCCAAGGACCAGGGATCACAGTGATCCAGTGATCCAGTTTGGGCCAAAGAAATAATAATAATAATAACGTTACCTTGGTGACTTTGGGGTCTCCTAAGCTTAAAACCATGAGCAATAATTCTTATTGTTTAAACCAACTCATTGAATGGTATTTGTTTTTACTGCCTGGAAACTAAAACATAGTCCATCAATGTAATCATTCTTCATAAGCATTCTTGAATTTCCTCTATCTGTGTCCCTTTCTCTCTCTATCGTATTTGCCTTCATACATTCTTTGACCTATGATCAAATAGCTGAGTCACACATCCAGGCAAATACATTGGCCTTACTTAAAGTTCAGGATTTCACAATTCAAACACTTTTGCAACACTGCCTAATCATCCTGCTGCTCCTATAATTAACTCAGTTCCTCATTCTTGCAAAGAATATATCACATTTTCTTTATCTAAATACTTATTATTTCAGTTTGCTAAAGCTGTCAGAAGGCAATGTACCAGAAATGGGCTGGCTTTTACAATGAGGATTCATTAGGTTACAAGTTTACAGTTCTGAGATCATGAAAATATCCAGATTGAGTCATCAACAGGATGATACCTGGACTCTATGTGTGCGTGCTAGTCCCTCATCTTCTCTGTGGCTTTTCTGAAATCTCTGGGCTTTTACTGTCCTTTATCCTCTCACAAAGGACTCCAGTAAAAGGATTAAGACACATCTTGAATGGGATGGGTCACATCTCAACTGAAAAAACCTAACCAAAAATTCCCATCCACAATAAGTCTGCTCCAACAAGAATGGATTAAAAGAATACAGCCTTTTCTGGGGTACATAACAGCTTCAAACCAGCACACCTGTTATCCTACCCTCATTTCCACCAAATCAGCTAATGAGTTCATGTCACACATGACTGAGAAAAAAGAAATAATTAGGTGTGAAATCCTTTATCTTCCAACTACCAACAACAATCTAGGAAAGTCACCAGTGACCTTCAAGTTACCAAATTCAGCCTTCTCTTTTCTGCCTACACATTATGCAAGTGAAATATTCAATAATCCTGACTGCTTATTCCTGAAAACATTGCTTCTCTCTTGAATTTTGTACCACCACATTCTCTTTGTTATTGTTCTCTGAGTCTTTTTCAGGATCTTTCTCTCATCTTAGTAAAAACCCTGAATATTAAATTTCCCTAGGCTCTATTCTGTATCACTAGATACCTTTCATTTTTTCATACCTGATCAATATCTGTGTATATAATGGCAGACACCAGTGTAATCTGTACCATAAGATGGTGCCCATCTTCTTATACATTCTGGTCACTTTATAACTATGTATATTTTCTATCACAGGGTCTTATACATGCAAAATTATTTGTGTGTTGTATGAATGATTGCATGGAATTATTCTGGCATCAGTAATATTTGTAGTAAGTAGATTAAAGCACAGAGAAGATGTCAATTATTCATTATCTTCTTTTTCTTTTCACAATTTTTAGTAAAAACAGACCGTTTAAAGTAGCTGTAGCCAATAGCTTTCTCTTTTCTTCTTGAGATAATTTGTCAGTGGTTAAGCTAAAGAAGTTTCTACCTGCTTGTAGCTAGAGGTTGGAGGCTCTACTCCAAGGGAGAACTTGTTTCCACTATGGTGCCTACAGGGCTTAATTTGTATCCCAAGCTACTTTCTACCTTATTAGTGATGTTACATGTTTCATAGTTAAATTTAATTTCCTCTTCCAGGTCTGTATAAATTGTCAACATTATCCTATAACTCAACTACATACTCATGAGGGAATTGATCAGCAAATCTCCCCCACTTGAATATTGTATTTATATTCCCTACATATCTATGTGGTGAAATGCCCAAAAAAATACAGGAAGTTAGGTATACTTCGTTATATACATGACCTGAAGTATATTCTGCAGAATCTGGTATAATCACTCATTGGTTTCTCCTGGAGAAATAAAATATGTATATGAGGAAAGATCACTTTATAATGAAATGATTTGCTGCTAAAGCAAGCACCCAAGTTCATAGTTTAAACTATACAGAGAATCACTTCATTTGAAGTGATGTGTGCTAATAGTTTAATTAAATAATTGTTTCTCAGGCCCTTGTTCATACAACTGACTGAAGTTCAGTAAAGGTAGCAAAAATCAGCTGTAAATTATTTCAAGCATAAAATATTTTAATGTAAGGGATGGTATGTTTATGAAACTATTGAAAGAGCTGGAGGATATGGTAAAAAAAAAAAAAATAGGATCCTAGAAATGATGCCCAGGACAGACCCAACTTTTTAGAGAAGCTTACAAATTTTGCCCCATCAGAACATGGGTTGTTAGCAAGTTGCTACTGGAAATATTTTATTCCTGATCGTATCCTTTACCTAATCTTTTGAAAGCTACAATCAAGAGGCCGCTACCACAACAGTCACAAGTGTGGGTGATGGACAGCGGATGTCAGTTCTGACCAACTGACTGACAGAATCATTTTTAACATCCATAACCTAGACTTCAGCCAGAACCATCGCCACATGCTTGCTTTCCTGGAGGAGATAACTAATATGGCAGGAGGATCACCTCAGCCTCCTTTCTGCCTTCCAAACTCATGTCAAAAATGTCATTGTTAGCTTTAGGCATTCAGAGTATCAGAAGGCATACTAGTGGGAAATATATGTGATTAGATGTCTCACACAATTGACCAGACCCACCATAAATATCATTTTGAAGAGCTCCAATACTAAAAGGGAGCGGTTGTGAGAATTCTGTTAAACAAGTAGATCACAGTGATCCTACTTCACATATATTTTTATGGTGACATAATTAATATATCATGTGAACAGGCTGAGTGCCTACTATATTGAAATATCTGAATTTCCTGAACTCCCTAGATTTTCTGTTATCTCTTAGGATGCACATTAATCTCTTCAAACCTCACTATCATTCTCTCCACAAACTTTTGCCTACCTATCTGCTTCAGGAAGCCTTACTTTATCCCTAACTTCATTTGCATTTCCCCCAAAGCTCTCAGTATGAGCTCTATCATAAATTGTATGATCTCCACAATAAAATGATCCTCTATCAGCCTATCTATATCTCCCCAAAGATCATGTAAGTTTTGAGGACAGTCTTTCCCTTCAAATACCCAGTGCACATAGTAAGGACTCAGTAAATGTTATTCGAATCTATGTTCAAATGGCACTTTATTACTTCTTTGTACCATTTAGATATCAGTTATATATAACCAGTTTTCATTATGTTCAAACTGTTAATTGCTTGCTACATGGCAAGCAAAATAAATAGATATTTACCTTCACTGTTTAGGAGCTTAAAAGATGTTATACAGATGAGATCATATTGAATCAGGGTGGACCTTAATCCTTATTACTATAGTCTTTCTAAGCAAAGGAAATTTGGACGCCCCAAGTCAGAAGAAGCTAGAAGCCAGAGGTCAGCAGAAATCAGAGAACAGACAGAAAGAGAGAGAGAGAGTCATGCATGTGATGGAGGATTGCCAGAACTCAACAGGCTTTGGTACGCACTGAGCCCTTCCAATGCTTTGATGTTGGAGTTCTAATTTCCAAAACCATGAGACAATACACTTCTATTGTTTAATCCAATCTATTCTGTGGTATTCGTTATGGCAGTCCTGGTCAAACTAAGGCAACATGTGTTTCCAAATCTCTTGGTATTCACACAGCACTACAGTACTGGGCAGTACCTGGCACTAATATGGCTCTCAATAGCATTCAGTGATTGAATAAATAAATGGGGGAGTATCCAAAAACCACAGCCCTTTTTCATTGTTGTGCTTTCCATTGTATTAGTTGTCTATTGCTGCTGTAGCAGATCCACCCAAATTTGAGACAATTCAAATTTATTATCTTATCTGTATTATCTTATCTGTAAGTAAGATTCAAACAAAAATTTCACTGGGATTAAATAAAGATGGCAAAAAGGCTGGATTTATTCAAACTTTTTTTGGAAAAATCTGCTTTCAGCTTTCAGATTGCTTGTAGATTCCAATTCCTTGCAGTTTGAGGTCCCTACTTTCTTGCTTATCAGTTTAAGGTGGCCCTTAGCTCCCTGGAAGCCTCTTTCCAATCCTTGCATGTAAACCCCTATGTCTCAGAGATGGCAAGGAGTGCTGAATCCTTTTCTTCTGTGTCTATCTCTTCTACCTGGAATCTGAGAAGATTCTTTGCTTTTAATGGCTCATGTGGCTAATTTGTTCCCACCTGGATAATCCAGGATCATCTCCACTTTGTTAACATCTTTAAGCTTATTTACATC
Organism: Myrmecophaga tridactyla; assembly: GCA_004026745.1. Taxonomy (NCBI): domain Eukaryota; kingdom Metazoa; phylum Chordata; class Mammalia; order Pilosa; family Myrmecophagidae; genus Myrmecophaga; species Myrmecophaga tridactyla. Next base: position 27,049 of record PVIY010033497.1, read on the forward strand.
TGCAAAGTCCCTTTTGCCATGTAATGTAACAAATTCAGGGGTTCCAGGAATTCAGGCATGGGCATCTGTATTAGTTAGGGTTGTCTAGAGAAACAGAACCAACAGGGAATGCTTGCAAACATAAAATTTATAAAAGTGTCTCCCGTTACCACAGGAACACAGAGTCCAAAATCCACAGGGCAGGCTGTGAAGCCGAGGACTCTGATGGATGGTCTGGATGAACTCCACAGGAGAGGCTCACCAGCCAAAGCAGGAATGGGACCTGTCTCCTCTGAATCCTCCTTAAAAGGCTTCCCGTGATTAGATCTAGCATCACTAATTGTAGAAGACACTCCCCTTTGGCTGATTACAAATGGAATCAGCTGTGGATGCAGCTGACGTGATCATGACCTAATCCTATAAAATATCCTCATTACAACAGACAGGCCAGCACTTGCCCGATCAGACAAATAGGTACCACAACTTGGCCAAGTTGACACATGTCCCTACCATGACAGTCCACCCCTTGTTGACTTGGCACATATATATATATATATATATATATATCACCTTAAACCATACTTAATTTCCAAATAAAAACAAATAAGCACACATTTTTTTCTTTTACCTGACAATACTCAATTGTCTTGCATATACTGGAAACACATTAAATCTCTCCAGAATAGGGTACAAATCCTTGGGCAATATTCGTTCTTAAACTTGATATCTTACAACTTAAATAGTATAACATGAACAAAACAGCTATACAATCCTCGTTTCTGTAACTGATCACGTGGTCGAAGTTCATATTTATCACTACCTTCTTCCACTACCCATTCCATGTTCCCTTTACCCTCAGCAAGCACTTCAGCTGGCCATGGTTCTTTGCCTGGTGGGGTGACCCAAACCTTCATTCCTGAAGTTTCAGAGCCATTAGTAGTCCTGCCTGGATTGTGTTGTTGCAGTTTTCCATTG
>PVIY010033498.1:0-28001 GCA_004026745.1 Myrmecophaga tridactyla
AACATCAACCAATAGTGCCCTAGTAACAGTGGCCATCTCCACAGAAAAATGAGAACTTTCTTTGAGGACATCTTGTGCCATTATCTAATTTAGCCCTGACTATACATACAAATCAGAATAGAGTGACCTAAAATCTGGTGCATTAGGAATGCACTTGACAGAATCATTTGATCCTGAAGTGATGCAATTTATAGTACCTGCTCTAGTTTGCTAGCTGTTGGAATGAAACACACCAGAGATAGATGGGCTTTTAATAAAAAGGGATTTATTTCATTAGTTATTCAGAGGAAAGGCAGCTAACTTTCAACTGAGGTTCTTTCTTACGTGGGAAGGCACAGGATTGTCTCTGCTGGCCTTCTCTCCAGGCCTCTGGGTTCTAACAATGTTCCCCAGGCTGATTTCTTTCTTCATCTTCAAGGGCCTGGGCTGAGCTGCAAGTGCTGAAATGAGATATGCTGAGCTGCTTGGGCTGTGATACCTTGTTCTCTCTCATTTAAGCACCAGCCAATTAAGTCAAACATCATTCATTGCAGCAGGCACACCTCCTAGCCAACTGCAGATGTAATTAGCAACAGATGAGGTTCACGTACCATTGGCTCATGTCCGCAGCACAAAACAAGGTGCTTTCACCTGGCCAAGTTGACAACTGAATCTAACTACCACAGTACCTTATTCTCAACTCTTGAAAAAGAACTATTGTGCTGGATGTAAAATTTGAATGAGCGAACTGGCTCCACTTCAACCCCACTCACATCGGGGTATGATCCTGTCAAGTATTACCATAGAAGCATTGGGCAAGGATCCTGGGCTCAATATAACTACTCCGTGTGCTTTTATCTCTTTTTTCTCCAGTGCCCTGCTCAATCAGGGACAGAGTTGCAGAACTCCTTCTCTCCTCTAAATTGCTATACTTTGCCAACACATTATATTCTTCCTTTTCTTTTCCCTCAAATTACTTTTTCCACTTCCCTGTGTCCCACAGTCCTGGAAGAGTACAAACTTTAAACTAAAGTTAAGTTTCATTTTTAACTTTTCTATGTTTATAAACATGATATAATTGCACAACCTGCCTTTTCCTTTTTTCTTATTTTATAAATGCAATTTTATTGAGATATATCACACATTGTATAATCCGTCAAAAGTATATAATCAGTGGCTCATAGTATCTGCATTTATCACCACAGTCAATTTTAATTAATCCAAATGCAGAAATAAAAATTAAAAAAGAAAACCTAAAACATCTCATACCCCTTTCCCCTCATACTATTATTTATTTTAATAGTTTTATTCACATACCATACAATCAATCCTAAATATGCAATAAATGACTCTTGGTATAATCACAAAGTTATGCATTCCCCACTAGAATTAATATGAGAATGTTCTCATTTATTCCAAAGAAAAACATTCCATACCCCTTATAATCCCCTGTTATTGAGATTTAGATTTGATATAATGCCATCATTACAACTAATGAAAGAATATTACAATGCTACTGCTAACAATAGACTGGAGTTTATATTAACATCATTTTTCCCATATACCATCCTATTATTAACACCTTATAATAGTGATGTGTGCTTATTCTAGTTCATGTAAGAACTTTCTTATACTTACACTATTAACCACTATCTTTTGTTCACTCTAGGTTTCACTAAGTTATACAGTCCCAGTTTTTATCCCCTAGGTTAACTTCTGTTGACATACAGAACCCTAGATTTTCTTTTGCAACAATACTCACACTCAGCTTTGTTAATTGCACTTACAGTATTTTACTACAGCCATACACTATTGTTTTCCATTTAATAACCTTTCCAATCAACTTTATTGAACATTCTATAGTCCTTAAGCAACAATTGCCAATCTCTGCTTACCATCTCCTGATAACCCTACTTTATTAGAGTTCTCTAGAGAAACAGAAGCAACAGGAGATATCTCTAAATATGGGATTTATAAAGGTGTCTAACACAACCGTAGGAAGGGAAAAGTCCAAATTCAATAGGGCAGTCTGTGAAGCTGGCAGCTCCAATGAAGGGTCTAGATGAGTTCCACAGGAGAGAGGCTCACTGGCTGAAGAAGCAGTGAAAGAGTCTCTCTTCTTCCTTAAAAACCTTAAACTGTTTGGACTATCTCATTATAAGACATGCCTTAGTTGACAATAGATGTAATCAGCCACAGATACAATCAACTGATTAATGATTTAATACGCCAGCCTTCTGGTTCATCAACCAGCCATAGAAATATCTTTCCAGCAATGTGCTTCCATGACCAGACAAATGCGCATAATCATTTGGCCAAGTTGACATCAGAACCTAACCGTCACAGTTGACTCCTTGTCAACATGTCAGCTGTACACATCAGGATGAAATACAACTAATTTCAAAATAGAACAAAATAACAGACATATATTTCCCCTAACAATACTCAACTGTTCTGCACACAACTGAAAATGCACTACATCTCTCCAAAATAGGATGCAAGTTCTTAGGTAACATTCACTCTTAAATTTCATATCTTATGACTTAAATACTAGAACAAGAACAATACAACTTCTGTCACATGATAATAGGAAAACAAGATATTTGCTTATGTACAAATGCAAACATACTGATAACAAAACAGGGAGGAAATATTCATGTATCACAATCCTCATTTCTGTAACTGTTCATATGATTGTGGTTCATATTTATCACTACCTTCTTCTGCTACCCATTCCATATTCCCTTTACCCTCAGAAAGCACTTCCACTGACCAAGGCTTTTTGGCAAGTGGGGTGATCAACCTTCATTCCTGAGGGTTGTTGCAGTTTTCCATTGACTTTTATCATAGGGAATGGTAGTACTAAGTGATGCCCTAGAGGTTCTCCTGTATTCCAGGAAAACTCTTCTTTACCTCCATTGTGTAGTTGCATTCCTATTTACACTTGATAGTCAGGATCAATCATCCCAGACACAAAAGTAGTCCCTTTTCATGTCTTTGCACATGAAAAATCCAAAGTTCCAAGTGGCAGTCATAATTTCCAGTTCAATGGATTCATTGTTATGTTTCCTGGAATGAGCACTACTCCTTTTGGAACTAAGACCAGCAGAGCTTAAGGTTTAGGAAGAGGAAGCAAAAATATTTCTAGTGGATCACTAGGGGTGATAAGTGAATGGTTTCATTGTCATTTCTTTGCCTTGATTCCTGGACCCATGAGAAACATAGGAAAAACAGTCCCATAAAGTGGACGCTAAATCAGAGCATACACAGCCTCCTGGAGAACACTGCTGCAACCTTGCAGGATATTGATACCTAATTGGCACCATAATTGGATCTTCAAAATGCTATTTCATCATTCCATAAACTAAGCTACCTCTGGATAATGACGAACATGGTAGGACAAGAGAGTACCATAAGAATGAGCTCTTCATTTGCTGTGAAGTGGGTTCCTTGACCAGAAGCAATGTGTAGAATACAATGATTGTGCATAAGACATTTTGTAAGTCCACAGATGTTAGTTTTCATGGAATCATTTCATGCAGGGAAGGCAAACCCATATCCAGAGAATGTCTTTTACATTTAGAAAATATCACTGCCCCTTTCATGAAGGAAGTGGTTCAATGAAATTAACTTGCCACAGGTAGTAAGCTAAAAACCTTGGGGAATGGTACCATTTTGGGGACTGGGCATGGATCTCTGCTGCTGGGAGATTGGACACGCAGCAGTGGCCATACCAGCTGGGTCTTGGTGAGTGGAAGTCCATGTTGCTGAGCCCATGCATACTCTCTATCCCTACCATCATACCTACTTTGTTCATGAACCCATTAGGCAATGACAAAGGTGGCTGATGAAAGAAGATCACTTGTATCTATAGGATAGGTCATCATATGCACTTGATTATTGAAACATTCTTCTGCTGAAGTCACCCTCTGGCGAGCATTCACATGAGACACAAATATCTTCTTGTTTTTGTCCACTCAGAAAAGTCTATCCACATACATCTTCCCAAATCCTCTTTATCACCAATTTTCTGATCATGCTTTCTCCAAGTCCCTGAGCACCAAGCCAAGCCATTCATAACAGCTTCTGAGTCAGTATACAAATAAACCTCTGGCCAGCTCTCCTTCCTGGCATAATGAACAACCAGGTGAACTGCTTGAAATTCCATACATAGAGGATTTCCCCTCACCACAATCCTTTAAGGATAGCCTGGAGTGGGATTGTAGTGCTGCAGCTGTCCACTTCCAGTTGGTCCTTGAGGATGGTACAGCACCATCTGTAAACCAGGGCTTAACTTTCTCTTCCTCAGTCAGCTGACTTAAAGGAGGTCACAACTCTGGCCTGGGAAAGAGAAGATATATTTGCAGGAGTGGGGGCCATGGGTATTTGGGCCACTTCCTCATGTAACTTGTGCCTTCAAGACCTGCTCAATCTCTATATGTAATAAACCATCACCATTTTATGATGAAGTGCTGCTGTGCACACAGAACTTTATGGCTTGGTGGGCAAGACAACACTCAGCTTATGATTGGCAACTCAGATCTCATGGTGATTTGGTGGACCATGGTTAAACATTCATTCTCTACTAAGGCCAGTTATGAGTCTGAAAACTGTTTCTGAAAAGGAAAGTATTTATCTGCAGTGGATGATAAGGCTTTGCTCCAAAATCCAAAAGGTATGTGCATAATGGTTCTCATATAGGAGCCTGCCAAATGTCCCAAACAGTATCACTTTTTGCTACTGACACTTATAACGATTTTGGATTTGCTGGGTAATATTGCCCAAATGGCAGAGCCGCTTGCACAGCAGCTGGACATGTTGCAGAACCTCCTCTTGTTCTGGTCCCCACTCAAAACCAGCAGCTTTACTGTTCACTTGGTAAATGGGCCTGAGTGGCACACTGAAAAGAGGAATATATTACCCCCAAAATCCAAAGAGGCCAACTAGGTTTTATGCCTCTTTTTGGCCATAGGACGGGCCACATACAATAGATTATATTTCACCTTATAAGGGATATCTCAACATGCCCCACAACACAAGGCACCTAAAATTTTCATTGAGGATGTAGGCACCTGTGTTTGTGTTGGATTTATATGCCATCTTCTGACACACAAATGTCTTTCCAGTAAGTCTTATGTAGTTGCTACTTCTTGCTCATTAGGTCCAATCATCATGATATCATCAATATAATAGAGAAGTGTGACACCTTGTGAGAAGGAGAATGATAAAGCCCCTGTGGGCAAGGTTGTGGCATAGGGCTAGAGAGTTTATATAGCCCAGAAGCAAGACAGTGAAGTTATACTGCTGTCCTTGCCAGTTGAATGAAAAACATTTGTGGCGATACTTACTAACAGCTATTGAGAAAAAAAGCATTCACCAGATCAATAATCCTGATGCGTTATTGATGTGTTGATTTGCCCAAGCAATGATACCAGAGCTGGAAAAACAGTTGTAATTGGAGTGACCACCTGGTTAAGTTCATAATAATCCACTGTCAACCTCCTCTGTTTTCTGCACAGGTGAAATAGGAGAGTTGAATGGAAATGCAGTGGAAATCACCCCCTACTGCATTCTTCAAGTCCTTAAGAGTGGCACTAATCACTGCAGTCCCTTCAGGAATATGTTATTGCTTGTGATTCACTATTTGCTAGGCAGGGGAAGTTCCAGCGGCTTCCATTTGGCCTTTCCTGCTATACTATCCATCATTCCTTGCATCATAGAACCACTGTGGGAATTCTTCCACTTGCTAAGTATGTTGGTTTCAATTATGCATTCTGGAGCTGAGGAAATAACCACAGATTGGACACTCTGTGGAACTGACCTGAGCTGGAGCTGCATTGATCATCTAACCTCCATAATCACCTACTTTTACTGGTGTACCAGACTGACATTTTGGGTCTTCTGGAATTGGTGTCACTTCTGAGCCAGAGTCTAATAATTCCTGAAATATCTGAACATTTCCTTTTCCCCACTGTACAGTCACCCTGGTAAAAGTCCATCAGCCTACTTGGGGAAGGCAGGGAGGAAGATTAACAGTGTAAATTTTGGGCAGTGTAACAGGATCTTTCCCTAAGAGTACTCAGCCCTCCCCTCACTCAAGGGACACTGGGCCTGTAAAATCTCCCTTAAGTCTGGGAATTGATTAAGGGGCACTGACTCTCTGTTTTTGTATTTCAAGTTGAACTTGTGTTCACTTGATCTAGAATACTTATGCTTATATAGCTGAAACAGGAACCTAGTAGATTGCATATCTAATTTATTTCTAGGTACTCCATGATCTACTAGCCAATGCCACAAATCTGTGAGACAGATTATTTTGACTGCTGCTTTGAGTCTGCTATCCATTACGGTGGTCATACCCACTTTGTCTTTGGTGATTAACTGTTGTCACATGGCTCCTGCCAACTCTGGATTTGATCATTCCCATTGTGTTAAAAAACCCCAGCTGAGTGACAGCAGCATCCACAGTAATATCTGACCTGCACTAGAGGACAGCTGCAGAGCTCTTCAGGGATGATGGAACTAATTAACAAAATTATTTCCCAAGGTTCTGGTGAAAGATGTGTCCTCTGGACATTCCTGGGTGTGTATGAGCTGGTCTTCCATGATAAATACGCTCTAACATTTTCATCTCTCTAAACCTCTGGTCCCCTCATCTATAATATGCTAGGCAGTTCTAGAATTTCAACCTCTGGTAATGTCAACCACATTTGGATCCATGTTTCAGCCAACCATCCAAGTAAACTGTTATTGCTCTTTCTAACCCTTCAAGCTACAACAATGAATGCAGAATTTCTGCTTAGTGGGCCCGTAGCAATAAATTCAGTTTGATCCAACTTTATATTCTTTCCACCATTATACCACACCCTTAATATCTATTTCCACACATATTTCTCTGATTTCTGTCTATAAGGTTTGGAAAACTCATGCAATTCTTTTGGAGTATAGCATACTTCCTAATGGGTCACACTTTGTACTTCACCATTTGGGACCTGTAGGGAATTTAGTCTGGTTATAAGTCTTGAAGTAAGGAGATGTGGTGCAGGGCTCATGAAAATAAATAGAAGTGCTTTTAAGCCAATTATCTCAGGACATTCCATTTCAGTTTAATTTGATGAAATAGGATTATTAGCTCCAGACAGAATAATGAGAGCTGTTTCCCCAGGGGACGTGGTTACAAGTTTAATAGTTATAGAAATGTTAATCTCTTTATGTGAAAGTTGGATGGCAGGCTCCTCTTATCACACCAGAGGCCAGGGAGCTGTTTTTTCAAAGCAGGCTGGAGAGGAAACTCTTTCTTGAGAGCCATCCTATAAATGGCTATCTTGCAGAGGCTCAACTGATTCCAGGGACTTCATTTCCCCATCACCGTAATTATGAAGCCATATGATATGTCCCCATCCCAAGATTCAGGATTCCATTCTTTGCAATCAAAATTCTTACTTTAACTGAAGCCACAACGCAAAGTTAAAATTTAGTTTACATTATAAATCTGCTACTTGCACAATGAGGCTCTGTGTCTAGTTTTCATAGATATCAAGTCTGTGACCAGAGGAAATAAGATTTTCTTCAGGGCAAACATGGAAACTTTACATCATTCACATGGGGCTTAAGTTGCAAATTTGAAGCCTTCAGGTCATCTCTTTTGCTTATCACTTTATCCAGTACATTTAACAACAAGCAGCCAACATTATTATAGTTCTTAATTCCACAAAATGCTGCAATGGTGCAAAAAAACTCTCCCACCCAGAGTCTTGTCTCATTTAAGAATACAATTAGCAGAATCTACTGGTGATGTTTTGAGTATCTCTCTTACCAACTCAACCCGTGGTCTGTCAGTACCATCTTGATTGTTGGAAACAAAGACATTAGTGCCTCTGAGTTTAAACAGGTAGAAAACCAATTATAAACGCTAATTTTTATGATTTCTTTCTCAAGAACTACCCCTGGTACCAATCTGTTTTAGTCATGATTCTATAGGGAAGCAGAAGCAATAGGAGATATCTGTAAATATGGGATTTATAGGTGTCTCATGAAACCATAGGAATGGAAGAATACAAAATCTCCAGGACTGGCTATGAAGCTGGCAACTCCAATGAAATGTATTGCCAAATTCCATAGGAGAGTTTTGATGGTTGAAGAAGCAGTGAAAAGGTCTCTACTCTTCCTTAGAAGCCTTCAACTGATGTTGGTGGGAGACATGCCTTAGTTAATTGCATCATAATCAGCCACAGATGCAATCAACTGACTGATGATTCAATACACCAGCCACAAAATATCCAGGCAGCAATGATAAGGCTGTTCTTTCCTGACCAGAAAACTTGGCATCCTCACTTGGTTCTGTTGGCACAAGAACCATCACAATAACTAAGAAGTATAGTGAGTACTGCCACAATGATTTCCATTCTTTGACTCCTGGACCTGTGTATCCTGGCTATGGGACAAAGAGCACCATATAGTAGGTACAGATTCAGAGCATATACAGCCACCCAGAGAGTATTTCCCAAGCCCTGCAAGGTATTGCAACATAATTGGTGCTATAATTGGGCTATTAAAAGGCCATTCCACCATTCTATATATAAACTCAGTAGCCACTGGATGATGGGAAATATGCCAGTTTGAAAGGATTTACATACCCTAGAAAATCCATGTTTTAATCCTGATCAATCTGTGGGAGCAATGGTTTTTTCTAATCCTATTCAATACTGTAGGTTGTAAACTTCATTAGGTTGTCTCTATTGGGGTATAACTCAATCAATTGTGAGTATTAAACTTGATTAGATGGAGACATGTCTCCACCCATTCTATTTGGGTCTTGATTAGTTTACTGGAATACTACAAAAGAGGAGAAATTTTGGGGAGACTTCTTTTTTCTGAGAGTGAGGAGAGAGCCACAGAGCCTATGACAGAAAGACAGGAGAACAACAGAGCAGAGTCACCATGAAGCAGAGAGCCCATGCCACCAGAGACCTTTGGAGATATAGAAGGAGAAAGCCATTGAGGGAGCTAATGAAAGAAGATGGATGAGAAAGCTAACAGATTTTACCATGTGTCCTTCCAGCTGAGAGAGAAACCCTGAATGCTATCAGCCTTCTGAAACCAAGGTGCATTTCCCTGGATGCCTTAGATTGGACATTTCTATAGACTTTCCTTAATTAGCCTTAGAACTGTGAACTTACAACTTGTTAAATTCCCCTCTTTAAAAGCCATTCCATTTCTGTATATTGCATTTCCAGCAGCTAGCAAACTACAATAGAGAACATGGTAAGACAAGAGAATACCATGAGCAAGTGCCCACTTCCACATTTAACTTGCTGTGAAGTGGGTCCCTTGAACAGAAGCAATGCCATGTGGAATACCATGACGGTGGATAAGCCATTCTCTAAGTCCACAGATGACAGTTTTGGCAGAAACATTACAGTCAGAGAAGGCAAACCCATATCTGGAGTATATGTCTATTTCAATTAGAACAAGCCACTGTCCCTTCCATGACAGAAGTGGTCCAATGTAATCAACTTAGCACCAGGTAGCAGGCTGCTCACCTTTTGGAATGATGCTGTATCCAGGACTGAGTATGGGCCTCTGATGATAGCAGGCTTATCAATAGCTGTAGCAAGGTTGGTCCTGGTGAGTGGAAGACCATATTGTTGAACCTATGGGTAACCTCCACCCCATAATCGTGCTACTTAGTTGATGAGTCTATTATATAATGGCAAGAGTGGTTGGGGACAGAGGATTACTTGTATCCATGGAATGGGTCACTTTATCCACTTGATTATAAAGATTTTCCTCTGCTGGACACCTCTTTTGAGTATTCACTTAGGACACAAATATCTTCAAGTTCTTTACCCACTCAGAAACATCAATCCACATACCTCTTCCCCAGACATCTTCATCACCAATTTTGCAATCATGCCACTTACAAGTCCCTGACCATCCAACAAAACTATTAACAACAGCTCATAAGTCAGTATACAAATGAAACTCTGATCATGTTCCTTCCAAGCAAAATGAATAACAAGATGCACTTCTCAAAGTTCACCCCACTGGTAGTATTTCCCCTCACCATTGTCTTTTTAGGACATCCCAGAATGAGTTTGTGGTGCTGTGGCTGGTGATTTCTGGGTGGTACCTGCATATCATGCAGAACAATTTATAAACCAGGTCCAAGATTTCTCTTCCTCAGTCAACTGACTGTAAAGAACTCCCCAAGAGGCCATAGCTGTGGTCTGGGAAAGATAAGTGGGGACCATGGGCATTAGAGTCGCTTCCTCATGTAACACAACTGTGCCATAAGAACTGATTGAGCCCTATCTTCTATATACCATTTCCATTTTATGATGGCATTGCTTAGGTATGCACAACTTTATGGCTTCATGGGTCAGACAACACCCAGACCATGATAGGCAACTCAGATCTCATGGTAACTGGTGGCCTGTGGTTAAGTATTCAGTCTCTATTAAGGCTCAGTCACAGGGAAAAAGTTGTTTCTCAAAAAGAGAGCAGTTATCTGGAGAGAACAGTAAGACTTTGTTCCAAAATCCTAAGGGTCTGTGTTGTTTTTCTTCTGTAGGGTCCTGTAAAAGTTTCCAGACAGCACCTCCATTTGCCACTGTCACTTCCAGCACCATTGGATCTGCTGGTAGCAGAAGAGGTTGCACAGCAGCCTGGACATTTTGAAGAGCCTCCTTTTGTTCTGGTCCCCACTCAAAACTAGCAGCTTTTCTGGTCACTCCATAAATGGGCTGTTGTAGCATACTAAATGAGGAATATGTTGCTCCCAAGTCCAAAGAGGCCAACCAAGTATTGTGCCTCTTTTTCAGTCATAGAAAGGGCCACATGCAAAGATTATTCTTCAACTTAGAAGGGATATCTTGACATGCCCCATGCCACTAGGCAGCTAGGAATTTCACTGAGGTGGAGGGCCATGTTATTTTTGGTGGACTTATATCTCATCCACTGACAAACAAATGCCTTACTAATAAGTCTAGAGTGATTGCTACTTCTTGCTCACTAGGTCAAATGAACATGATACCATCAATATATCAAACCAGTGTGAATATCTTGGAGGTAGAAATGATCAAGTTCACTGCAGACAAGATTATGACATTGGGCTGAAGAACTGATATATCCCCGAGGCAGGGAAGTGAAAGTACACTGCTGGCCTTGCTAGCTGAATGCAAACTGTTCCTGGTAGTCCTTACTAACAGATATTAAGAACAAGGCATTTCCCAGAGCAATGGCTTTATGCCAGGTATCAAAGGATGTGTTGATTTTCTCAAGCAATGGTACCACAGCTGGAAGAACAGCTTTAATTGGAGTCATCACCAGGTTAAATTTACAATAATCTACTTTCATTCTAAAAGAGTTGAATAGGGATGTGGTGGTAATCACCACTCCTGCAACCTTCAAGTCCTTAAGAGTGGAACTGATCTTGACAATCACTCCTGAAATCCAGTATTCCTCCTGATATAATCTTTTGCTAAGTATGGGCCATTCTAGTGGCTTCCACTTGACCTTTCCTACTGTAATAGCCCTCACTTCATGTGCCAAAGAACACATGTGGGGATTCTGCCAGTTGCTGAGTATGTTGATTCCAATTATGCATTCTGGAACTTGGGAAATGACCACAAAATGCATCCAGGAACCCATTAGATCACTGTGAGACAGACCTGAGCCAAAACTCCATCAATCTACTGAGTTCCATAAGCCCCTACACTGAATGGTGGACCAGAGTGAGGTTTTGGGTCTCCTCAAATTAGTGTCACATCTGAGCCAGTGTCAAAAATTACCTGAAATATTTGATTATTTCCTTTCCCTCAGTGCACAGTCACCCTGACAAAAGACTGTAGATCTCCTTGGGGAAGGCTTAGAGTAAGGTTAAAAGTGTAAATTTTGGGCAGTGTAACAGAGTCCTTCCCCAAGGGTACACTGCCCCTCCCTCATTGGAGGGACTATGGGTCTGTACACTGTCTCAAGTCTGAGAATTGACTAAGGGGCTGTGACTCTGTTTTTGTAATTCACATTAGACTTCTGTTCACTTGACCTAGAATTCTTAGGCTTACATAGCTGAAAAAGGAATTTAGTAGACTGTACATTTATTTGGCTAGTAGGTACCCCATGACCTATTAGCCAATACCACAACAATCTGCAAATCAGATTGTCTTACTGCTGTTTTGAGTCTACTGTCCATTATGATACCACACCCACACTGTCAATGGTTAACTGTCACCACATGGCTTCTGCCAATTTGAATTCTTATCTTCCCATTAGTCTAAGGATTCCACTTCAGTGACAGCAGTTCCTACAGTAGTATCTGTATATGGTGAAGTGTGACTACAGCACTCTTCAGGGATGGTGGAGCTAAGTCTCACAGACTTATTTCTCAAAGTCCTGGTGAAAGATGTGTCCTCTGGACATTCATGGGGTATATGAGCATATCTTCTTTGATAAATCCAGTTTAACATTCCAATATCTCTAAGCTTCTGGATCCCTTCATCTACATTATGCCAGGGCAGTTTTGGCATTTCAACCTCAGCTAGTGTCTGCCACCTTTTGATCCATATTTCAGTCAGCCATTCACACAGACTATTAATGCTCTTTCTAACCCTTTAAGCTACAACATTGAATACAATGCAGAATTTCTGCTTATTGGGCCCATATAAATAAATTCAGCTTGATCTAACTTCATATTCCTTCTGCCATTATTTCATACCCTTAAAATCCATTTCCACACATATTCCCCTGATTTCTGTCTATTTAGATTGAAAAATTAATTCAGTAATTTTGTAATACAGTGTGCCTCCCCATGGATAATGATTTCTCCCTCATCTTTCAGGACATGTTGTTAGTTGGGTCTAGTTAAAGTCTGGAAGTAAAGAAAGATTTGTGGGTGGGTCATGAGCAGTATTAGATGTGTCTTTAAGGCCAATTACCTCAGGGTATTCCATCGCAGTTTCATCTAGTGAAACAGGACTAATCACTTAAGACAAGGATGAGGACTGATTCCCCAGAAGACAATGTTATAGGTTTATCAGGCATTGAAGGGTTCATCTTTTTAGATAGTGTTTAGATGGAAGACCCTTCTGGCCTAACTGGAGGCTGGGAAGTTGTTTTCTCAAGGCAGGATGGAGGTCAGCAATCTCTATTCTCAAAGAGGTTTCAAAATTGGGTGGCTGTTTACTCAGGACAGGTCATTATATGTCTATCCAGCAAGACTTAACAGAATCCAAGGTTCCAATGTCATTACTGACATCATTATCAAGCCATATGTCCCCATCTCAAGATTCAGAATCCCATTCTTTTCCAACCAAAGCTCTTACTTTAACAGCAGACATCATGAAAGTTGAGATTTTGGTTTATATTATAAATCTGCTATTTGCACCATGAGGCTCTGCTTCTGTTTTTCGGAGATCTCAAGTCTGCAACCACAGAAAATAAAGTTTTCTTTCAGGGAAACATGGAAATTTTACATCATTCATATGGGGCTTATGTTGCAAATTTGAAGGATTCAGCTTATCCCCTTTGCTCATCACTGTATTCAGCATATTTAACAACAACCAGCCAACATCATTATAGCCCTTAATTCCATAAAGCTCCATTACAGTGTCATAAACACTCTCACCCAGAGCCTTGCTTTATGTAAGCATGCAATTAGCAGAATCTATGGGTGATATTTTCAGTATCTCTCTTGACAACTCACCCCATGGACTATCAGTGCCACCTTGATTATTGGAAAAGAAGAACATTCATACCTCTGAGTCTAATCAGAGTAGAAAATCAACTGTAAAATCTCATTTTTAAGATTATCTTTATCAAGAACCACTCCCAGTACCAAACTCAATTACTCAGGGTTCACTAGAGAAACAGAAGCAACAGGAAATATCTGTAAGTATGAGATTTATAAAGGTGTCTCATGCCACTGTGGGAATGGAAGAGTAACAAATCCACAGGACAGGCTATGAAGCTGGCAGGTCTGATGAAGGGTCTGGATGAACTACACAGGAGAGGCTCACTGGCTGAAGAAGTAGTTAAAGAGCTTCTCTTCTTCCTTAAAGGCCTTTGACGGATTGGATTATCTCATTGGTGGGTGATGTGCCTTAGTTGATAGCCGATGTAATCAGTCATAGACACAATCAATTGACTAATGATTTAATACATCAGCCTTCTGGTTCATTAACCAGTCTTGAAATATCCTTGCTGCAAAGTGAGGGCAGTGGTTGCCTGATCAGACAACTGAGCATCATCACTTGTCCAAGTTGACACCACAGCGTAACCACCACACCTATGCTCTCTGATTTAACTCTAAGTATTTGCTTATTATAGTTCATATTAGTGAGACCATACAATATTGTTACTCTTTTTTCAGGCTTATTTCACTAACATAATGTCCTCAAGTTTCATTCATATCCTATTGTATGCCTCACTGCTTCATTCCTTTCTGCAGCCACACAATATTCCACTGTATGCATACACTGGTAGCTCACCCTTCAGTTCATCAGTCACTGGGCCCTTCAGCCACCTACACTCATTGGCAATCATGTATAATGCCACCCACCATATATATTGGTGTTCGTGCTTTCAGTTCATCTGAGTTTATAATTAGTAACCAGATTTCTAGATAATATAGCAATTCTGTATTTAGCTTCCTGAGGAACCACCCACTTCCTTCCACAGAAACTGCACAATTCTACTTCATTACTGGTAGTGAGTAGGTATACCTCTTTCTCCACATCTCTTCCAACACTTGTAATTTTCTGTTTATTTTTTCAAACAGTTTTATTCACACAGCATACAATGTGTGAATTTCTATCTTCTGATACCCATACTCTCTAATTTAACTCTCAGAGTTTTCTCATTATAGTTAGTTCATATTAATGAGACCATACTGCATTTGCCATTTTGCTTCTTGCTTATTTCATTCAACATAATGTCTTCAAGGTTTATCCATGTTTGTTCCATTCAATTTTCACTTGATTCTGTCTTCCAGCTGCATAGTATTCCATCACTAATATATATCACAATTTGTTTATCCACTTTTCCATTGATAGACAATTGTGTCATTTCCACCTATTGGCAAAAGAGAATAATGCCACTATAAACATCAATGTGAAAATGTCTATTTATGTACCAGATTTTCAGTTCCTCTAAGTATATACATACAATGAGATTGTTGGATCATATGACAATTCTATACTTAGCTTCCTGAGGAAAGAACAAATAGCCTTAAATAGTGGCTACACAGTTCTACATTGCCACCAACATTGAGTAAATGTACCTATTTCCATTTCTCCACATCCACTCCACGACTGTTTTCTGGTTGTTGTTGTTGTTGTTGTTTTTATACAGAGGGCATTCTGTTAGGTGTAACATGGTATCACATTGTGGTTTTGATTTGCATTTTCCTGATAGCTAGTGAAGCTAGGCATCTTTTCATATGCTTTAGCCATTTGTATTTCTTCTTTGGAGAAGAGTCTGTCCATGTCATTTGTCAACTTTTTAATTGGATTGTTTGTCTTTCTATTGTTAAGTTGTAAGCTCTCTTTATATATTCTGGATATTAAATCCTTATGGGTTATGTGGCTTCTGAATATTTTCTCCATTTAGTTGGTTGTATTTTTACATTCTTGACAAAGTCCTTTGATTCACAAAAGTATTCAATTTTGAGGATATTCCGTCTATCTATTCTTTCATTGCTTGCACTTTGAATGTAAAATCTAGGAAACCACCTTGTGAAATCTGCTACAAGTTATTTAAAGATATCTCCTTCAATTTTCTTCTAAGAGCTGTATGATCTTAGCTCTAATGTCTAGGTCTTTGATCCATTTTGAGTTCATTTTTGATATGGATATCCAGTTCTCCCAGTACCATGTGTTGAAGAGGCTGTTCTGCCCCATCTGAGTGGGCTTGGCCACCCTGTCATAAATCCATTGTCCATAGATGAAAGGGCCTATTTTTGAACTCCACTCAACTCCATTGGTAGGTATATCTATCTTTATGCCAGTACCATGCTATTTTGACCACCATAACTTTGTAATATGTTTTGAAGTCAGGTAGAGTGAGACTTTCCACTTCGTTTTTCTTTTTCAAGATGTTTTTAGCAATTCCCAGCACTCTGACCCCAAATAAATTTGACTGTTACTTTTTCTATTTCTGCTAATTAAACTTTTGGGATTTTGATTAGTATTGTGTTGAATCTATAAATCATTTTGGGTAGAATTGACATTTTATCTATATTTAATCATCCAATCCATGAAAACATTATGCCTTTCCATTTATTTAGGTCTTTCCTGATCTATTTTAGCAATGTTTCTTAGTTTTATGTGTATAGTTTCTTCATGCCTTTAGCTAAATTTGTTCCTAGATATTTGATTTTTGATTGCTAATGTAAATGAATTTTTTTCATTCTCAGATTGCTTGTTACTAGTGTATAGAAACACTGCTCAGTTTTTGCATGTTTATCTTGCATCCTGTCACTTTGCTGAACTTGTTTTTATTAGCTCCAGTAGTTTTGTTGCAGATTTTTTGAGACTTTCAACATATAGAATCATGTCATTTGCAAACAGTGAAAGTTTTACTTCTTCCTTTCCAATTTGGATGCCTTTTATTGCTTTTTCTTGCCCAGTTGCTCTGGCTAGAATTTTAATACAATGCTGAATAACAGTGGTGACAGTGAGCATCCTTGTTTGTTCAAAGTCTTACAGGTAAATCTTTCAGTCTTTCACCATCGATGTTAACTGTGTGTTTTTCATATATTGCCTTTATTGTGTTCAGGAAATTTCCTTCTATTCCTATACTTCAAGATGTTTTCATCAAGAAAGTATGCTAAATTTCCACAAACATGCTTTCTGCATCCCCAAGATTATCTTATTTCCCCCTTTTATTTGTTGATATGGTGCATATCATTAACTGATTTTCTTGTTTTGCACCAGCCTTGAATACCTGGAATAAGACCGACTTGTTCACGGTGTATAATTCTTATAATATGCTGCTGGGTTTGATTTACAATTATTCTGTAGAGGAATTATGTATCTTCATTCATTAGAGAACTTGGTCTGCAATTTTTCTTCTTGTGGTACCTTAGGTTGGCTTTGGTATTGAGGGAAATTGGCTTCATAGAAGGAGTTAGGAAGCCTTCACTCATCTTCAATTATTTTTGAAAATTTTGAACAGCACTGGTACTAAAACTTCTTGGAATGCTTGGTAGAATTCAAATGTGAAGACATCTGGTCCTGGACTTTCCTTTCTTGAGAGTTTTTTTATTAAACAGGAATTTATTGGTTTACAATTGGAAGGCTATAAATCCAAAATCAAGGGATTGGCAAGCTCATGCTTTCTTCCCAAAGTCTGTAGCATCCTTGGTGCTCCTTGGCTTGCAACTCTGCTTCCTGTCACATGGAGAGCTCTTTATCCTTGTGTCTGCTCTTCCTATTTCCAGTATCTTCTGAATTCTGGCTCCTCCCTGTGGCTTTTTCTGACTTCTGACTTCTAAATTTTTCTCTTTATAAGGTCTTTTGGGGAGTTTTTTGATGACTGAAAAGATCTCCTTACATATGATTAATTTGTTGAGGTATTCTGTTTCTTCTCAACTCAGTGTAATTTATTCATGTGTTTCTAGGAAGTTGTCCATTTCATCTAAGTTGTCTAGTTTGTTGGCATACAGTTGTCAATAGTGTCCTCTCATTATCACTTTAATTTCTGCCAGGTGAGCACCAATGTCCCCCCTTCCATTTCTGATTTTATTTATTTGTATCCTCTTTCTTTTTTACTTTGTCGGTCTAGCTATGGATCCATTGACTTAATTGATTTTCTCAAAGAACAATGCTTTTGTTTTATTTATTCACCCCATTTTTGTTATATTCTTGATTTCATTTATTTCTGCTCTAAGCTTTTTTTTTTTCCTTCTCTTTGTTTTTGGGTTACTTTCCTGCTCTTACTTTCTTTCTCCAATTTTGTGCTAAGTCCTTGATTTTTGCCTTTTCTTCTTTTTTAATATGTGAGTTCAGGGCAATAAATTTCCCTCTCAGAACTATCTTCAATATATCCCATACGATTTGATATGTTGTGTTCTCATTTTAATTTGCCTCAAGGTGTTTAATGTTTTCTCTTGAAATCTCTTCTTTGACCGAGTGGTTGTTTAAGAATGTGTTGTTTGGCTTCCATATATTTGTGAATTTTCCAACCCTTTTTCTGTTGTTGCTTTCCAGATTTGTTCCATTATGATCTAAAAAAGTGTTTTGTGTAATTTCAGTCTTTTAAAATTTATTGAGATCTGGCTTTTTACCTAAACTGTGTTCTATCCTGGAGAATGATACATGAGTACTTGTGAAGCATGTATATACTGCTATTGTTGGGTGTAATATTCTGTATATGCCTGTTAGGGCTAGCTAACTTATTACGTTATTCAAGATCTCTGTTTCTTTACTGATCCTCCATGTAGATGTTCTATCTATTGAGGAGAGCGGTGTATTGAAGTCTCCAACTATTAGTGTAGAGGTGTCTATTTCTCCCTTTATCATTTCCAGTGTTTGCTTCATGTATTATGGGGCACTCTGTCTAGGTGCATAAATATTTATGATAATTTCTTTTTTAGAAATAATCTCCTTTATTAATATATAGTGTTTTTCTTTGTTTATTTTAACTATCTTACATTTAAACTTTAATTTGGCCTTATATTAATGTAAATAACTCTGCTCTTTCCTGGTTGTTGTTTGCATGGTTTATCTTTTTCTAACTTTCACTTTCAACCCATTTTTGCCCTTGAGTATAAAATGAGTTTCTTGTAGACAGCATATTGATGGATCCTTTGTTTTAACCATTCTGCCAGTCTGTATCTTTTTATTGTGGAGTTTAATCCAGTAACTTTCAATGTTATTACTGTAATGGCAATACTGTCTTTGAACATTTTGACTTTTAGATTTTATGTCTTATCTATTTTTCCTCTTTTTAACCTTTCGATTACCTTACTGATAATGTTCATTTTTACATTATCCTTCAAGCCTCTCTCTCCTGTCTGTTCCTATCAGCCTGTAGCATTTCTTTTAATGTTTCTCATAGAGTAGGTCTCTGGTTCACAAATTTTTTCAGTGTTTGTTATCTATAAATATTCTAATCTCTCCCTCAGTTTTGAAAGACAGTTTTGCTGTATACAGAATTCTTGGCTGAAAATAGTATCTTAAATATATCATATCACTGCGTTCTTGCCTCCATGGTTTCTGCTGAAAAAAATCTGCATTTAATCTTATCTAGCATTCTTTGTATGTGACAGATCACTTTTACTGATTTCAGAATTATCTCTTTATCTGTGACATTTGACAAACTGATTAGTAAATGTCTTGAAAAAGATCTATTTCTATTCTGTTCTGGGTGTGTTATGCTTCTTGGACTTTTTTATTTATTTTAGGTCTTTCATAAAAGTTGGGAAATTTGGGATAACCATTTCCTCAGTTATTCTTTCTGCCCCTTTTTTCTTCTCTTCCCCTTCTGGGATACCCATAGCACATACATTTGTATGTACTACTTCAAATTTTCATTCATTTCTCTGAGACCCTGCTCAAATTTTTCCATTCTTTTCCCTATCTTTTCTTTTTATATAATATTTCATATGCCTTGGCCACTTGTTCACTAATTCTTTCTTCTGCCCCCTCAAATCTGCTGCTGTATGTTTCCATTGTGTTTTTCTTCTTCTGTTGCATTTTTCATTCCTATAAGTTCTATCATATTTGCTTGCAAGTTTCCAAGCTCTTTTTTATTGTCATCCTGGGCCTTCTTTATATCCTTGATCTCTTTTGCCACATTTCCCTTCAACTCACTGAATTGATTTAGAAGGTTGATTTGAAGGTTGATTTGATAACCTTTGTTAGTTATTTCAACTCCTGTACCTAATCTGAAGTTTTGTTTTGTCTTTATTACTTTGGATCATATCTTCATGCTCCTAAGTATGACTCATGATTTTTTGCTGGTGTCTAAACATGTTGTTTTCCTGATATCCTGGAATTCATTTTCTCTCTCTTAAATGAGGTTTTCTTTTTGATTGGTTTTTTGCTTTAAATATTCTTTGACATTTGGGTCAATATTTTCTAGACCTCTAGAATAGCTTCTCTTAGATGGTCAGAATTTTATCTCTTTTTTATTCTTTTCCAGCATCTATGTAATGATTTTAGAGATTGTCCTTTTTTATGCAGTTGTTTTGTCCTAAGGAAAAAGCTTTCTCTTCCTTTCCTCCTCAAGGAATACTATTCTGTTTTTTGTTTTGTTTTCCTTTGTTCCTTCTTTATATTTTTAACACTCTTTTCCTTATATCTAGGAACTTTTACCTTGAAGGCTGATTCTGGGAAGAGGATACCCCTACAGACAATCTATCCCAGTGAGTTTTTCCAGGTAAGACTGGTCCAGGACTCAAGAACATGATGTAGGTCAGTACCAAGGTTCCATGGGAATGAGATCATCAGAGAGCTAGTCTTTCTTGTGAAGCCTCTTGAGTCTGTGCTTTTCCTCTCTGGCCCAGAAGATGGTGCCCTTCAGCTTGCTCACCCCCATGGGCCTAGAATGTTTCCTTGCCTTTATTTCTCAGCTGACCCTGTCCCTGCTGGCAGCATGGTTGAGACAGAGGCTGCTGTGGGGGGGAGCTATTTGAAGCTCCTAGGGTCTGAGATCTTAGCAACAATGCAACCAGCTAAAAGCGAGCCCAGCTTCTGTCTAAAATAAACCCAAGCAGGGTAAGAAGTTGGGCTGCTTAAGAGTGACTGTAATGTTTCAGCCTACAGGGCATAGGGAGTAAGAGTGACTCCTCCCCAAGTAAAGGGGTTGCAAGGCTGAAAATGGAGACTCTTGACTGATTTTTTAATGTAATGCTTAAAAAATTAACTGTCCTCAGAGCTGGATCATAGCACCTCAGATTCACCAATGAGGAGTCAGAATTGGTACCTGGCTCTATGTGCCCCTCTGCTTGGGCACAGCCCTTTTTGAGCACTCTGTGCTCAGCCAATTCCAGAAGCCTCTGTTTTTTGGTTTTTCTTCAACCAGATTCCTCCATGCTTGAAGTTGGGATAAAACAGAATTGCTGGTTTCTTTCTTGATTGCATTGCAAATTTATTTGTGCTCAGAACTCATATTCAGCAGTCCAAATTCTTTAATCCAATCTGTAATTGGTACTTAGCTGAGTTTGCTTCCTTACTACTAGTAGAAAGGACTTCTGTCTAACACTAGAAAGTCACTTTTAGTCATTATGTCATGGGAATGGTAGAAGGACCCCAACCTCCACACTGTGGAAGGATTTACTTATAACTGCAATTCATCCCTCTCCCACTTTCACTCTCCTTGGCTGGTGTATAATGTACATCTGGTCTCTGAAGTCTGGCAACATTTTTTTCAAACAATTCTTTGCTATTTATTAGCTGCCCTGGAGGACAGAGTACCCTTTTCTTAATGTATAGACTAAGGATTCACAAAATTGAGTAATTTTCATACCATTTGTTTTAGTTTGCTAGCTTCTGGAATGCAATATACCAGAAATGGAATGGCTTTTTAAAAGGGGAATTTGGTAAGTTACTAGTCTACAGTTCTAAGGAAAATGTCCCAATTACAACAAGTCTATAGAAATGTCCAGTCAAAGGCATCCAGGGAAAGATACCTTGGTTCAAGCTCAAGTGAGAAGGCACATGGAAAACACAGTCACAATTTCTCTCTTGGCTGGAAGTGCACACAACAAGCAAGGCATCATCTGCTAGCTTTCTCTCCTGGCTTCCTGTTTCATGAAGCTCCCTGGGAGGTGTTATCCTTCTTTATCACCAAAGTCACTGGCTTGTGGACTTTCTGCTTCTCATAGCTAGGTGGTGCTTCCCTGCTCTCTCCGAATTTCTCTCATTCTCCAAAATGTTTCCCTTTTAAGGGACTCCAGAATGTCATCACCCAATCCAGCTTAACAACCACTCTTGATTAAGTCACATCTCCAGGGAGATGTTCTGATTATAAAGTTTCAAACATCACAGGGATTATTCTGCCTTTATGAAATGGGATTTAGATTAAAACATGGCTTTTCTAGGGGAAATACATCCTTTCAAATCTGCACATTATTCAAGAAATTTCCTCAAGAACCCTGGCATTATCAATCATTATATACCTTATACCTAATTATGTACACACATAAAAAATAGATATAAATGCCTCAGGCTTGCAACTCTATATAACTAAGGAAATATTTTATATTGACTATCAGTACAGTAATAAGGAATTAAACTTAATTATATTTAAAGTTTTACTTGATGTTATTTACCTTTGGTCGGAAATCACTAATTATGAAAGTGGTGTTGAGGTTTACAAAAAGTTTCCCTTTTGAGTTTGGCATTCCTGTACTATTTCCAATTAGATCTTTCTGTAATACTCAGAAATAATATTTTAGCACAAAATGATACCCCTGTAGTTCATTTTATATCAACGACTTGCAATTAGTAGAGAAGCACTACATGTGCCATTATGATAGCAAAAAAGTGTAACAGAATATGTTTGTGAGTGATTTTCTGCATGCTTAGAATGCACTTTTATGGATTAATTTGCATTTGTTTAATGGAAACTATTCATTGACTTGCAAAATAAGTATAGAAAAATGCACACAGAAATCTATGCAGATAAATGAAACATAATGGTAACTAAAGTGAACACAGATAACTAGCATCATGATTAAAATACATTACTACCAGAGTCCTAAATCTTAAATTGCCTTTAGTATCAAGGACAACAATGATACTGATTTTTAAACCCAAGGATTAGTTTTAACTCTCTTTGATATGTATATAATTGCAATCAGTTAGAAGGTATCTTCTTCTTAATACCTTAATTTTATGGCTTTCTTAATACCTTAATTTTATGGGCTTAGAACTGTAAATTTGGAAACTAATTAATTCCCATTGAAAGAGCCAGCCAATTTCTGGTATGTTTCTTTCTGGCAGCTTTAACAAACTGAAACAATCCATTTCATGCATCTATTCAAAGAGCCAGGTTTTGGCTTTGCACATTTTCTCTTCATATATGTTCTCTATGTCTTTGATCTCTGTCCTTTAATATTTTCTTCCTTCTACTTTCCCTGAGTTTAATATGCAGCCCTTCAATTCTTAGATGAAATTTTAGATTATTGATTTTCTAACATTTCTATCCTATATACTATTAAGGTGATAAGCTTTCATCTCAGCCATTATTTATCTGCCAACCACCAGTATATGCCACATCATTGTTATCATTCAATTCAAAACATTATCCCCCACATAGTCTTCATATTTTTCATTAAAGCAAATAGTGTGATGCAAGATCATTTAATCAAATTAACAGTTTATGGGGCAAAGCTGGATTATGGCCCTGATAAAACTCTATCTTTTGTTCAGCCCAGCTCATTCAACTCTGAACCTGATGGGTTCTCATGACCCTCTCCTCTTCTTTTCACTGGAAAATCATTGTTTTGTGAGACTGCAAAATGTTGTCTCTGCTTTTTGCAAATTTACCTTGCAGGTTTTAGCCTACATAGACTCTAGAATTGGAGAAATGTCCTGAAAGAAAAAAAATACTACATGGTAGTGGCTGTCCAAATCTCTTCCAAAAGTTCTGCTAATGTCTCTGTCTTCCAGGAGGGACCCTCTCCTAGTGCAGAGCACAGATTTTCAGTTTTGTGCCTTTGCCCAGATACAACCATTCCTTCAAGGTAAAAGTGGCCACAGAATTCAACTCACCTCGCTGAAAGTCTGTCTCTGGAGGCTTATCATGTTTGTTTTGTTTTCTGTAGTAGGACTGTGATCTCCTCATCCAGTCAATTTCTCTATTTCAAATGGCTTTCCTAGTTGTTATCAACAAAAATATTGCTGATTACAGAATATTAATCTCCCTCAGGAACAGAAGTTAATTCATGTATAGTTAGTATTATTCCTAATAATACTAATAATTCAAAAGGGACTTTATGTAGCAATAGGGAGAGAAAGACAGATTTAAACATTTCCATAATTGAAAGATGGGTCTACAAAGTTTGGAAAAGTTCATTCAAACCTTTCAAATCCTGCAAACTCAAAAAAGTCCTTCATTTGTACTGAATTTTTTGAGATAGCATAATTCACTAGCATGCGAGTTCAGATGAAAAGAATAGAAAAGTATTTGGCACATAATAAGGAGTGAATAAATATATGCCAAATTGAAACACATTTTGATGATAAAATATGATAGTTGTATAGATAGCTGTATAGATACTCATCATAATCCTTTAGCTGGAAAATGTTTAGTCTTCAGTAGATGAAAAAGTGCTTAGTACAATCACTTCACTCAAAGAAACTTGAGTTATTTAAGCATATAAAGTCTTTATTGAAATAGTCTCCTGTTGACCTAATCTCAAAAAAAAAGAAAAGAAACTTATTCTGTGCTCCCTGAAACACTCCCTTGCTCTGCTTACAGAAATACAACATTGTATGAACTAATATCAGCATCTTCCTTCTTTGAAGAAGATCAAAGTTTAAAAACTGATCCTTTTTTGAAGGACAAGCTCAAAAGCCCAAGTAGTTAACAAGAAGGACCCACACGATAACAGGACGTGCTGCCCAAGGAGGTGTTCCTATGTACTGTTTTCTTTTCTGCTATCTTCTGGATCCTGGACACTTTTTTTGTCTGTTTGAGATTATAAAAGCCCAAACCACCTTTCTGACTCCAAACTGGTCTTGGAAAGCTTTTCCTCCAGTTTCTTACATATGTACCTATAATGAACTCATCTTCTAAACAAGATGAAGAGGAACTTTTCTCTGATTTAGGATCAGGTGGGCCTGACCTGTGCTTTCTGATGGTAACAATGTGTAAACAATGCCAGAACCCAGCTGATTTTAGAACAGCCCTGATCCATGCCTCATCTGTTATGGAGCTCTCCTGGACCACCAGCTCTATGTCTGGCAGCTGTCCAGGATTTTTTTCCCAGAGGATCACAATTGGAGGGTCCAGGTGGAGGCACCTGCCCCAGATAGACAACATGCATTTCTGGGTGAAGGTGATGTTGCAATCAATGCTTGCCCCATGCTGGGTGTGTGACTTTTTATTTGTCTATTATGTTTATTTTGCTTCCTTTTATTTCAATTAAACTATTATTTAAAAGGCTATTGAGTTGATCCAGAGGTTGTGCCTGCAGATTCAGTGGGTTTGAGCCCTGTGCTCTTTTGAAAGAAAGTATGCCCCCTAGAAAATCCATGCTTTAATTAAAATCCCATTTCATAAAGGTAGAATAATCCCTATTCTATACTGTATGCTTGAAACTGTAATCAGATCATCTCCCTGGATGATGTGATTTAATCAAGAGTGGTTGTTAAACTGGATTAGGTGATGACATGTCTCCACCCATTTGGGTGGGTCTTGATTAGTTTATTGGAGTCCTATAAAAGAGGAAATGTTTTGGAGAAAGATTCAGAGAGAGTAGAGCAGAAAAACATAGCCATGAGAAGCAGAGTCCATCAGCCAGTGGCTTTTGGAGATGAAGAAGGAAAATGCCTCCCAGGGAGCTTCAGGAAACGAGAAGCCAGGAGAGAAAGCTAGCAGATGATGCCATGCTTGTCACGTGCCCTTCCAGATGAGAGAGAAGCCCTGGCTGTGTTCACCATGTGCTCTCCCACTTGAGAAACCCTGAACTTCATTGGCCTTCTTGAACCAAGATATCTTTTTCTGGATGCCTTTGACTGGACACTTCTATAGACTTGTTTTTGTTTTTGTTTTTGTTTTAATTTGCATATGGGCAGGAGGCACCAGGGATCGAACTCTAGACCTCCAGCACGGCAGGTCGGAGCTCTGCCTGCTGAGCCATGGCAGCCCCCCTAGACTTGTTTTAATTGGACATTTTCTCAGCCTTAGAACTGTAAACTAGCAACTTATTAAGTTCCCCTTTTAAAAAGCCATTCTGATTCTGGTACATTGTATTCCAGCAGCTAGCAAACTAGAACAAGCCCCACTATTCATGACCCCAGATTTGTGGCTTACATTTTGATTTTGTGCATTTGTGCAGTTTGTAAGTGTGTGGAGAACCAGTGATCATCTGGCACTCCAGGAAGAACTACAACTGCTTGTGCAATAAAAATTAAGCTCAACATAGGAGCATACCACCAAAGGCATGTGTGTATCCTTTTCATTACAAGCAAGGAAAGGCATTAAACCAGTAAAAGAAAGTGGCCACATCTGGCCTTGCTGGTCTCCATATAACATGTTGATACTCCCAGACTTGAAATCTAGCACTAATGGAGAATACAAGTTTGTCCAAGATTTAAGGGCCTTAAACAGAATTATTAAAGACCTTCATCCAGTTGCCCCTAATCCTTACACTCTGCTGACAACTCTCAGTGGTACGTTCAAGTGATTCTCTGTGTTAGACTTAAAAGATGTTTTCTTTTCTATACCAAAGTCAAATATTCCAGATAAATACTTGTCTTTAAATGTGAAGATACAGACACTAAAGTTAAAAAGCAAATTACATGGACTATTTTAGCACAAGTATTTAAGGATTCTCCCACACTCTTAGGAGAATTCTTAGCAAAAGATATGCTTGATTTGAAACGGCATCAGTGTGTTCTTTTGTTGTAGGTAGATACTATTTAATAGTTAGTGAAACTGCAGAAGATTTGAATGCCATGGTAGTTAGATTCAGTTGTCAACTTGGCCAGAGGAAGGCACCTAGTTTTGTTGCTGCAGACATGAGCTAATGGTATGTGAACCTCATCTATTGCTAATTACATCTTCAGTCAACTAGGAGGCATGACTGCAGCAATGTATGATGTTTGACTTAATTGGCTGGTGCTTAAATGAAAGAGTGTAATGTAGCACCACCCAGCAGCTCAGCATACCTCATCTCAGCACCTGCAGCTCAGCCCAGGCCTTTGGAGATGCAGAAAGGAATCACCCCAGGGAAAGTTGTTGGAACCCAGAGGCCTGGAGAGAAAGCCAGCAGAGATTACCCTGAGCTTTCCCACATAAGAAAGAACCTTAGATGAAAGTTAGCTGCCTTTCCTCTGAAGAACTAACTAAATAAATCCCCCTTTTTTAAAAAAATTTTTATTAATTAAAAAAATTAACAAAAACATTAAGATATCATTCCATTCTACATATACAATCAGTAATTCTTAATATTAGCACATAGTTGCATATTCATCATTTCTTAGAACATTTGCATCGATTTAGAAAAAGAAATAAAAAGACAACAGAAAAAGAAATAAAATGATAATAGAGAAAAAAATATTATACATACTATACTCCTTACACCTCGCTTTCATTTACCACTAGCATTTCAAGTTGAATTTATTTTAAAATTTGTTCCCCCTATTATTTATTTTATCCCATATGTTCTACTCTTCTGTTGATATAGTAGCTAAAAGGAGAATCAGACACAAGGTTTTCACATTCACAGAGTCTCATTGTGAAAGCTATATCATTGTTCAATCATCATCAAGAAACATGGCTACTGGAACACAGCTCCACATTTTCAGGCAGTTCCCTCCAGCCTCTCCGCTGCATCTTGAACAACAAGGTGATATCTACTTAATGCATAAGAATAACCTCCAGGATAACCTCTCGACTCTGTTTGGAATCTCTTAGCCATTGACACTTAGTCTCATTTCACTCTTCCCCCTTTGGTCGAGAAGTTTCTCTCAATCCCTTGATGTTAATTCTCAGCTCATTCTAGGGTTTTTCTCAGTCCCGTGATGCTGAGTCTCAGCTCATTCCAGGATTTCTGTCCCACGTTACCAGGAGGTCCACACCCCTGGGAGTCATGTCCCACACAGAGAGGGGGAGGGTGGTGAGACTGCTCATCATGTTGGCTCGAGAGAGAGGCCACATCTGAGCAACAAAAGAGGCTCTCTTGGGGGTGACTCTTAGGCCTAAATTTTAAGTAGACTTGACCTATCCTTTGTGGGGTTAAGTTTCATATGAACAAACCCCAAGACTGGGGGCTCAGCCTATAGCTTTGGTTGTCCACCCTGCTTCTGAGAATATCAAGAATTCAACTTGGGGAAGTTGAATTTCTCCCC